>CM046041.1:56673694-56839152 GCA_025215565.1 Flaveria ramosissima | reverse complement strand
TCCGTTGATTAATGTGTCCCATTCTCCTATGCCAGGAGATGGAGTCCTTCTCAGTAGCTTTCGATAGGAAGCACTGAACTTCATGATCCGTTGTAGAAGCCGTTGAGAGATCCAAAACATAAAGGTCTTTATATCTTGAAGCTGTCATCAAAACTTGGTCCTCCGGAATCACGTAGTCTTTCTTTAGGACGTAACACTTCTTGTTGTCGAACATGACTTTAAATCCTTTGTCACATATTTGGGAAACAGAAAGTAAGTTGTTTTGAAGTTGTTGAACGTAGTTCACTTTATCAAACTTAACTTTCTGATTTCCAACCTCTCCCTAAGCTGTGATATAGCCTCCTTTGTTACCAGCAAACGAAACATGCCCTCCTTTTATTTGTTTGACGTTTGATAAAAGAGCCCTGTTTCCTGTCATGTGCCTGGATGCTCCGCTGTCTACAATCCACGTGTTGGTTTCAACACTATAGCGAACACCCTGCACATACAATTTAGAACATTAGTTTAGGTTAGGAACCCAAGCCTTTATTGGCTTGGGTTTCCCAGAGGAATCACACATCATGAATTCAACCCATTGACCCTTAGAAGGTGAGGGTAGCTCAGGTGCCTTCTTGTCATCATTATCAGACACAGAGGATGACTTTTCTTTCCATAAGCCAGATTTGTGCAAGGCCTGTTTGTGATAAACAGTCGACTGGCTAATGGGTTGAACTTTGGGTTCACTAGTTCTTCTAAGTGGAGTTAAAGAACTCCTCTTAGAAGACTTAGGTTTTGAATCCTGAAGTTCAATTTTCTTCCTAGGTGTCTGATAGTAAGGAAAAAAAGAAGCAATGTGTCCACACTCTCCACAGTTGTAGCATGACCTGCTATCAACTTTATGATTAAACTTTCGTTGTGGAGATGTGTGTGACACCCTAGTGACATCATTAAGTTTGGGTTTTAACTCTGCTTCTTTTGATGTTTTCTCTTGTTTAACAAACTTAATTGTTTTAACATTTTTAACATCTATTCCTTTTTGCTTAACTGGATTTTGACATGATACTTGTGAAAGGTTAACATTAATAGTCTTTTTAGATTCTGATTTGACTTTATTTGACCCTGACTTTATATTAACCTTTTCAAATTCTTTTTCCAGATTAACACAAGGCATTTTACCCTTTGCCTTTGAAGTGGCCTCCTTTAGTTTTGTTCCAGATTCAATTGTAGAACATGAGGAATCTGGATCACTAACAAGAGGAGTAGACACCACATGATCCTTGATGGGATTGTTATTTATTGGTCTACTATTAGTGTTCATCAAGGTCTCAGGTGGTGGTGGAACCACTTTATAACCCAAACCCTCCCCGTTGTTACGCTCTCTCACTAAGTGTTGGACAATATGAGATGAACTTGTCCAACTATGCAGTTTTTGCTTTAAAGAGTTGACTTCTACTTCTAAAACTGATTTTTGTTTCTTAGTGTCTTCTAGGGAGTTAAGATAGTACCTAATGTCATTATCTTGGTTAAATGCTACTACTTCAGTTTCCCTAAGCTGTTTATTCAAAAAGGTCTATCTTTTCTTTGTAACTATGCTCATTTTGTTTTAAAACTCTATTAGCCTCAGTGCACAGTTGCAAATCCTTTACTAAGCTATCACTATGATCTAATAACCTAGCAAAATTATGATCTATGCTTTCTCTGAATTTATTACAATCAGAACAAGCATGATTTTGGAATAGTTGGTCAGTGGTACTTACCTGAGGAGGTTCTGATGAATCAGCCATCAACGCAACATCAGATGTCTCTGGTTCTGGTGATTCTGTCTTTGTTGTAGACGTCCTTTCTTCAGGCTTGTAGCTAACCTCAGTTGCAGTCTCTTCAATGTTTGACATCGCTAGCTCAACTGCAATATCTCCTTCACTCGCGGAATCATCATCTAAGTCTTCCACGCTCGCAATATTAGATTCTCCCGGAGAGACAAACCGAAAGCTCCAGTCCTGTCCTTCATCATCATGGGCAGTCAAGGCTTTTGGATCCTTGCTCGATGAAGTAGAACTACTAGCTTGCCTGTCTTGACGAGTGAAGGACGAGAATGGATTCCTGTTCCTAGTCTTCTTTGGCTTCACACACTCTCTTTTGAAGTGCCCCATTTCTCCACAGTTGAAGCAGGTCACCTTGCTCTTGTCAAAGCCAAATGTAGTGTCCTTAGTAGCAACTAAGTTTTGTCCGGTCTTTTTCATAAACTTCTTCACCCTCCGGACAGCGCTTGCTAAGGCCCACATAATATCCATCCTCTCCAGTTCAGTCTCATCCACCTACTCATAGTCCTCATCTGCTAGATAGCAGTTTCCAATTTTTCCAGCAACAAGTCCATCATAGGAATGGACCACTGCTGCCAAGAGGTCCATGTGCTCTCGAGCTACTTCTACTGTCATGTTTCCAAGATTCTCGGTCTTTAGTCTTGTAGCATTTGCTTCAGATCCAATGTAATGAGTACTAGAAGACCCTGATGTTTCTGATCCTAAAGGAGAAGCTTGTGATGGACCAGAAGAGCTAGACACAAAAGCGGTCTGAAGAGGTGCTCCAGACATCTTAACTTGAGGAGTGGCATTGTACAAAGCTGGATTCTGAGTGTATGAAGACTTCTGAGCTCGGTATTTCATTCTAAGTGCTTCTTCTCGTAGCTTTAGAATGAAATCATTGATGTCCATAGTTGCTAGCAATCCATTCTGTCTCAGATTTGAAACAAACGAAGCCCAACTTTCTGGCAACCCGTCTGCAAAATTTGACACTTTATCTTCCATGGTAGTTTTCACACCATGTGTATGCAGCTCGCTCATCAAATGGTAGAATCTATCAATAACATCGTCTAAACTCTAATTTCCCATCGATGAGAAGTTGTCAAATTCTTTCTTCAACTCCTTAGCTTTAATGGCCTTCAACGAAGCATTTCCGTCATATCTTTTCTCCAGCTCATCCCATAATTTCTTGGCTTGCTTATTCTCAGAGTATTGGTGAAAAATATCCTTAGGGATAGACTGTGTTAGCAATGCATATACCCTCTTTTCTGCATTATATTTAACTTTCTGTGCGTCAGTCATTCCTCCTAAAGTAAGCTTCACCCCATCAGCTCCCACCGACATACTGTAACCCGTCTCAATAGCTTCCCACATATTTGGATCCGCTCCATTTAGGTAGATCTCAAAACGTTTTTTCCAGTGGGGAAACTCATCTAACGTTATAAGCTTTGGGGGTTTATTATGATTCCCCACCTCACTCTCAAGTAGCAGTAAGTTCTGAATCCGTGAATCCTTCCCGGTTGTAAACGCTGAACACTAATCCTCCATCTTGAATAACTTTAAGTCTGCTAAACAATCTGTTAACTGATGCGAATAGAGTGATGCGAATGGGCTATCCGTGCGAATGAACTATGCGACTAGTTCAATCGTGTGGCTGAACTAAGCGATTGGTCCAGTCGTGCGAATGAAACTGATGTAGATGAACAATGCGAACGGTAGGATTAGTCGTATGAATGAAGATGCGACTCAGTCCAATCGTGCGTCTGGGAGATTCGAATGAAGTCCAGTCGTGCGATTGGGTCAATCGTGCAACTGAAGCTGCTGTTTTCGATATATTCTAGGTTTAACGTGTTTTGGCCGTAAAAACCCGAATTTTCACCAACCCTAATCACCTAATGCCGTAGAAACCAAAACTTGATGAGCAGGGGACGTCCAAGACAACTTTTGAGACAAAAAGATTGCGTTTTTAGTGAAAAAACACAAACTTTGTAACAAAATTGATTGAATCACACGTAATCAAGAGCCAAAGCTCTGATACCACTTGTTAGGATCTGGTATTTGAACGAAACACCAACTGATTAACGTGTAAACCAAACCAAATAGTGCGGAATCCTATTTGATTGGCGATCCAATCAATGAGAACGCACGTAGAATCAATAAGGTATTGAATCTAACGTTAAGAATCGATTAGGAATCGATCTACAACGTTCTATGAACTTGGAGTATGAACTTGGAGGCTTCTGGACGGCTAGGGTACGTCTGGAGTCGAATTGGAATGAATGCTTACGTTTTTCCACGAATTGGGTGGTATTTATAGGTTAGGGTTGCTCATTCGGGCGACTGAACCATTAGTATGGTTCAGTCGTGCGATTGAGCCATGCGGTTGATCCATTCGCACGACTGAGTGTTCAGTCGTGCGACTGAGCCAATCTCATGTTACAATCATACGACTGATTCAGTCTCCTGGTTCAGTCGTGCGACTGAGTCATTCGCCTGAAGTTGTTCATGCGTATGGTCCATTCGCATGGGCCATTCGCATGAGAACTTCAATTTGCTAAGTTTGAATCTATTCATTTGTATAACATTATGTGTATCAATTCAAACAATCACAACCTATATAACCAATTCAATATCAACTCATAAATGAAATATTAAACATTATAAATCACAAACAACCATTCTCATTTCATTAATATCCCAACCATTACATAAGCATAAGCCAAACAAGACATATTACATTCATATCAGGATCTAGGTACATATGTATCAACATGACACGACTTGGATCATAACTTACTAGCCACATCAATCTTGTATGTGTCTTGGGCATACAAGATCCAACAATCTCCCACTTGCACAAGATTCACAGAAGATTGATGCAAGCAGTAATTACCGCCTAACAACGGTTTAATACACTTAATACGTATGACTAAGTTCCATTCAATAACATCATCCCGTTCAAGTACCTTACTCGAAAATGTTTTAGGTGAATCAATCATCTATCCTTTTTGTCATAAATGTCATGTTAAATCGTAGAGACACAGAGTGATCATTTTCCATTGATTTAACTTTAGCAGGCCTTAGACATCTTACTCTCAACGAATAAGAGGGACAAATTCCATCTTGACTACATACGTCTCTCACAATCACCTTATACTATACCTGAATTTAGCCTTATGTATTGCCATGTTTTAGAACAGCGAAGAACTAAGTCAAAGTATAATACTTGGTGAATATCAAGACCCAATATGTATCTCAGGTCAGAGGATACCAAATAATATTCGCCTTTACTCAAAATTACTTATGATCAATCAAGAAGATTCCATGTAGTAAAATTTGAGATGCGGGTAAGTCCAATATTTGTATCCCACAAATATCTATGAACCTTGGCAGCAACCCTTTGCTCTATATTCATCCATATGAATATCCACCAATCCAAGTTCATAATAGTCTTACCCTCATACTTGTTCCCACAAGTATGAACGACTATGGACGTTTAGAGTAAATGATTACTCATGGATTAAACATGCAAAATTTGAACATTAGTTGAAACATTATAACCAAATAATTCATTCAAGTAATAAAAGGTTCCAATATCCAAATACAAAATTAAAAAGATCAAATCCAGTCACTAGAATATCGAAGTCCCATGGCACAAGTATGACCTTCATGCTTTGCCTTTTCAAGAAGCTTCGTGAGTGGATCCGCAATGTTTTGATCCGTGTGAACTTTGCGAATACATATCTTTCCCTTTTCAACTTCATCCCTTATGTAGTTGAATCTCCGTTCAATGTGCCTAGTCTTTTGATGTGCACGGGGTTCCTTGATTTGAGCAATCGCATCCTCGTTATCACAAAGAATTTCTAGGGGGTCCTGAATGGAAGGGACCACCCCTAGATCGGTAATGAATTTCTACAACCATGCAGCTTCTTGAGATTCTAATGAAGCGGCGATGTATTCTGACTCTATAGTTTATAATGCCACCACATCTTGCTTAGACCTCTTCCAAGAGACTACTCCTCCATTCAAGATGAAAATGTATCCCGATTATGATCGTGAATCATCCCGATCAGTTTGGAAACTCGCATCCGTGTACCCTTTTACCACGAGTTTCTCCTCACCAGATCCATAGATTAGGAACATATCTTTAGTCCACCTTAGATACTTAAAGTATGTTCTTAACAGCCATCCAATGACTATTTCCAGGATATTTTTCTAGTATCTGCTTGTCATGCTCAAAGCGCATGACACGTGCGGCCTAGTGCATATCATTGCATACATGATGGATCCTATAGTAGACGCAAACGGGATTCCCATCATTTTGTCTTGCTCAACCTTTGAGCTTTGGACATTGAGTTGTACTCAATATTATTCCTCTTTGAATAGGTACCGTACCTTTCTTAGAGTTTTCCATCTTGAACGTTTTCAAGATCTTATCAATGTATGCACTTTGATTTAAACCTATCAACTGCCTTGATCTATCCCTAAAGATCTTTATTCCCAAAATATAGGCGGCTTCACTAAGATCCTTAATGGAAAAACAGCTTCCAAGCCAGGTTTTTAGACCCTCCAAGGTTGGAACATCATTTCCAAATAGTAGGATGTCATCAACATACAATACTAGGAAAGTGATGATGCTCCCACTAGCTTTCTTATACACACATGCTTCATCAGTGTGTTTGATGAACCCAAATTTGATTACCTCTTCATCAAAACGGTGATTCCAACTTCTTGATGCTTGCTTCAATCCATAGATTGATTTCTTTAACCTGCATACTTTTTTAGAATGTTTTGGATCGACAAAACCTTCAGGCTGAACCATATAGACATCTTCCTCAAGATATCCATTTAGAAAAGTGGTTTTGACATCCATTTGCCAAATCTCATAATCATAATGAGCAGCTATGGCAAATAATATCCTAATAGACTTTAGCATTGCAACCGGCGAGAACGTCTCATCATAATCAACCCTTTGAGTTTGAGTGAAACCTTTTGCTACAAGTCTAGCTTTATAAGTATCCAAGTTTCCATGCATATCATTTTTCTTCTTGAAAACCCACTTACTTCCAACTACCTTGGAGTTAAGAGGTGGTACAACCAAGTCCCACACTTGGTTGTCATACATGGATTGCATCTCAATGTTCATGGCTTCAAGCCATTTGTCACAGTCCAAATTGGACATTGCATCACGGTATGTGGTTAGTTCATCGGAATCTACCACATAGCATCCATCTATGAAAAATCAAATCTTTCAGGTGGATTACTAGTTCTACCAGATCTTGCAAACATTTTGTGTGTATTGATCAACCATTTGATCATCCTGAACATCCTCATGTTGAGTGCTAGTATCAACCAAACATGTATCGGGTTGTGGTTCTTGATCCTCCTCAAGATCCACTGTTCTACTGCTAGCTCCTTCCGTAAGGAACTTAGCTTCCAAGAACTCACCCTTTTTGGCAACAAACTCCTTTTGTTCCAATGGATCATAGAAACAATATCCCATAGAATCTCTAGGATATCCAATAAAGATACACTTAGTGGAACGACTTTCTAACTTGTTTGAGGTGGGAGTCTTAACATAAGCCTCACATCCCCACATATTTAAATATGATAGAGATGGAACCCTTCCATGCCATATTTCAAAAGGTTTCTTTTCCACTTTCTTGGTTGGGGCCATATTCAAAATGCGGGCCGTAGAGAGCAAAGCGAAACCCCAATATGATAGAGGCAATGAGCTTGTAGCCATCATAGATCGAACCATATCCAATAGAATTCGATTTCTCCTCTCGGACACACCATTGTGTTGAGGTGTTCCAGGTGAAGATAATTGTGAGACAACCCCACAACTTCTAAGATGATCTCTAAAAGCATCACTTAGGTATTCACCTCCTCTATCGGTGCGGAGAATTTTTACTGACTTGTTGAGTTGATTTTCTACTTCATTCTGGAAGGTTTTGAACCTTTCAAAAGCTTCATCTTTGTGTCTTAACAAGTACACATACCCATATCGACTATAGTCATCGGTAAAGGTAATGAAGTACCTTTCATTGCACCTAGTCATTGTCTTAAAAGGACCACATACATCCGAATGTATGATACCTAATAAATCTTTTGCCCTTTCGGTTTTGCCACTAAAAGGTGCCTTAGTTATTTTGCCTTGTAAACAAGATTCATATACATCAAATGAATCATATTCACTTGCTTTTAAAAGACCTTTCTTTTGAAGTGGTTGTATGCGCTTCTTGTTTATATGACCAAGACGGAAATGCCAAAGATAGGTGTCACTCAAATCCAATTTGAGCTTCTTGGTGGTGGTTTGGTACAATGAGCTATCATTTAATGTGTTTTCACGAACCAATTCATAAATACCGTTAATAGGAATAACTTTAAAATAAAAGATGTCATTTAAAGACACATGAATTTTATTTTCAATAAATGTCAAAACATAACCATATTGTCTTAATTGGGCAACTAAAATAATGTTCCTAGTCAAACTAGGAGCATACAAAACATTGTTCAAAATTCCGTCCAAACCATTTGGAAGCTTCAAGATGCACTCTCCTCGTCAACTTGAACTTTTGCCCCATTCCCCATCCTCTTTCTTGAAGTCCTTACTTCTTTTGAACCCCTGCAACAAGTTGCAAAAATGAGTTCCACATCTGGTATCCAATACCCATGTGTTAGCGGATATTAGATTGAGATCAATTGAGATCATTGGACGTCTAAAAAGAGAATTTTATTGTTCTAATCATTGTTCATCATGTTATAAAGGAAAACAACATAGAGTGTCACATAAATCCAAAATAATCAGTGCAAACTTAACACCACTTAAATTGCTTAACATGGATCTATTTGGTCCAACCAATGTCATGAGCATTGGCAAAAGACAATATTGTTTGGTAATTGTGAATGAATTCACTAGATTCACATGGGTCTTTTTCTTAAAACAAATAAGTGAAACATCAGAAACTTTAATGGAGTTTGTCACTAAGATTGAAAATCAACTTGATCTAAAAGTAAAAAAATTTCATGAGTGATAATGGATCTAAATATGTTAATAATGTTTTAGATTCCTTTTGCAGGAATAAAGGCATAGCAAAGCAATTCAGTGCTCCCAGAACACCACAACAAAATGTAGTTGTTGAAAGAAGAAACAGAACTCTCATTGAAGCAGCAAGAACAATGTAGGTGATTCACAATTGCCAATCACCTTTTGGGCTGAAGCCATGAATACAACATGCAATGTTCAAAACAGGACTTTAGTTGTCAAAGAACATAACAAAACACCATATGAGCTCTTATTTAAAAGAAAACCTTTCATAGGATATCTTAGAGCCTTTGGGTGTCATGTGTCTATTTTAAACACAAAAGAATAATTGGGCAAGTTCTCTGAAAAAGCTTATGATGGTTTCTTTATTGGCTACTCCTCAACATCTAAATCATATATTCCACAGCAAAACATTATGGAAGAAACACCTAATTTATCATTTGATGAATCTTTATTTCTAAAATCTGTTAAAGGATCATCATGGTTGTTTGAAATAGATGCATTACAAACTCATTTAATTCTGATTATTTGAATACTGCCGGTTCTACTGATACATGCTATCCATATGTTCCTTCAAACATGAATGAAGTGTCATTATCTGCAGATTCTCCAAGACCATGACAACACTCTTCTAGTGTTTCTAATCATCGCACTTCATCTCATCCAGAAACTGTACCACATGATCAAACAAGCATATCAACATTTTCATATGAAAACACAGCATTAACTAGATTTAACTCTGATTTCCTGCATCCGGAGAAATAATCGCTACATCCGCAGATGTTCCATCACCTGTAGATATCCCATTCTCTAGAGATGCTACAACACATTCTAAGGAAACTATGTACGGAGATCAACAAACAACATCCGTAGATGTTCCTGTAACTCCTACGAAAGCTCAATACACATCCGTAGATGTTCCTGCGAAAGTTGTTCACAATGCTGATGATGCATAACCTCATGAGGAGGGATATCATTCAGCTTCAGAGGATCAAAATGATATTCTTGACTACTTTGTTGATTCTCCATCTCAGCTAGATCCCTCTCCATCAATGAATATGACTAACTTGGAATCATCCATTCCAGTTGCATCTATTCCAACAACAAGAATTCATAAGAGTCATCCAATAGATAATATTATTGGTGATCTTAATGAAAGGACCACCAGAAGCCAATGGGGAGTAGCCAACATTTGTCTCTTCACTTGTTTTCTTTCACAACTGGTTCCACCCAACATACCTGCTGCATTAAAGGATGACAGTTGGATTGAAGCTATGCAAGAAGAGATTCAACAATTCAGAAAGCAGAAAGTCTGGAATCTAGCTGATCTCCTTGAAGGTCAATATTCAATTAGGACAAGGTGGCTTTTCAAGAATAAACTAGATGACAGAGGTATTATTATGAGAAACAAAGCAAGGCTGGTAACACAAGGATATACTCAAGAAAAAGGAATAGATTATGATGAAGTTTTTGCACCAATTGCAAGGATTGAAGCCATAAGATAATTCATATCCTATGCTTCATATAATAATTTCACAGTTTACCAAATGGATGTAAAATGTGCTTTCCTATATGGGAAAATTGATGAAGAGGTCTATGTTGCTCAACCTCTAGGCTTTGACGATCCTAATTACCCACATAGGGTATACAAGCTTGACAAAGCTTTGTATGGTCTTTATCAGGCTCCAAGAAAGTGGTATGAAACATTATCATCATTCTTACTCAAGAATGGATATAAAAAGGGAACAATAGATCAGACTCTCTTTCTCAAACAAGAACATCAAAACCTCTTGGTTGTACAAATTTATGTGGATGACATTATCTTTGGTTCAACAAACAAGAGACTGTGTGAAGATTTTGAAGGATTAATGAAATCTGAATTTCAGATGAGTTCAATGGAAGAACTAACCTTCTTCCTTGGCTTACAAGTTCATCGAGAATAAGATGGCACTTTCATTAATCAAGAGAAATATATTTATCAAATCTTGAAGAAGTACAATCTTGCTGACACTTCTTCATGCAAAACACCAGCTTCAACAATTGACAAGATTGTACCTGATCCTACAGGAAAATCAATTGATCAAAGATTGTATAGATCAATGATAAGATCCTTAATGTATTTAACTACCAGCAGACCTGACATAATGTTTGTTGTGTGCGTTTATGCTAGGTACCAATTAGACCCTAAAGAGTCTCATCTGAATATTGTTAAGAGGATCTTCAGATATCTTAAAGGGAAGCCATCCCTTGGACTCTGGTATTCCAAAGATGGAGATTTCAACCTGTACTCATACTTAGATAGTGACTTCGGAGGATGTAACCACAACAGAAAATCCACAACTGGTGGATGTCAATTCATAAGACCAAGACTTGTTTCTTGGCAGTGCAAAAAGCAAATAAATGTATTTGTATCCACAACTGAGGCTGAGTACATATTTGCTTAGCTGGTTGCTCTCAAGTTTTTTGGTTATAAAACCAATTACTTGATTATGGTTACAATTTCCTTCAAACACCAATTCACGTTGATAATTCAGCTGCTATGTTCATCACTGCTAATCCAGTGCAACATAGTAAAACAAAACAAATTAAAATCAGATACCATTTTCTGAAAGATTGCTTAGAAAAAGGTTTAATCAAGTTAGTCAAAGTGGATACAACAAATGAGCTTGCTGATTTATTCACAAAAGCCTTTGATTCAGTTATATTTCATTTTCTTATTTAGTCTGTGGGCATGATCAACTTAGAGGAATCATCATCAACACAGAAAAGCATGAGTCCGTCCTTGTATATTTTCATATGAAAAATCCAAAAACATTCATAAAACAATATAAAAATATAAAAAGATTGTCTTAATTAATTGTTTTTGTATCTAGCAGTCCATATATATGGGAATTGATAGTGTACTATGTCTTTGCTACTTGCTTGAGTTTTTAACTTTCACTAAGGACTGATCAAAAGTTCTTTAATATGTGGGTAGGTTCAGCTTGAGTGGAAACTACACTCTGTGCATGCATAACATAATGAAAATGTTCTTGTCTATGGGATATTCCACTTTGAGGAGCAAGCAAGTAAGTCTTATACTGATGTGATCAAATCACTCACCCAAGCACACTATGTAACAACACTTTATAACCTCTATCTTTACAAATCATATTCATTGTGTTTTGTGTAAACAAAGACTTGAGTTTATGAACACCTTGGTATACATGTGTAACCAACTGGTGATTAGATTATGATCCATATCATCCCTCTGTTTTATGTAAACAAAGATCTGGGTTAAAGGCACCTCTGTTTTATGGAAGTAAAGACCTGGTAACTTGATGATGATCATTCTAAGCTCTAAAAATAATCCACTATGATCAACTATATATTAACATAAGAGCTTTTGCATCAAAGCATTAATGAGATTTCAAAATAATCTCAAGATAGAACTTATAACTTAAAGTACATAGTTTCTAAGTGTGGAAAAGTGATGAATTGCTTCACAAACGGAGGACAAACTCAAATGTGAATTGAAGGGGGAGCCCATCATTGTCTATCTTTAATCCACATCAAAACATGATAAACAACATGCCTAGTTGAACACATACTCTTTCTTGAATTTATGTGAAACATTATACTTGCAATCAGCACTAGATTCATGTCATCTATCATCAAACAAATTGAAACAGGAAGATGCTTAGAGTCATAGTATGATCCCATTATATGTCCATATATGCTTGTACATAAGTTTTTAATTCATTTTTGTTTATAATTTTAGTTAAGTTCTTTCTAGTTCTGTTGGACAGAATAGTGCCTTTCATGCTATTATTCTAGATAAATTTATGATAAATGCATCAGTTTATCATTAATCACAAATTTAGGGGAATAATTAAATCATGAAATCATAAAATCTGAGTTTTCAAAATGAAGGAATTGGGACTTGAGCACTAACTTGGCTGCAGGATACATGAGGTTTATCAAGATAATCTCTTGCACATTTGCCATGAACACAAAGTCAACATGGTCCAAAAGCAACAAATGGTTCTTACATGACGATAGAATCATACAAACAAATAAGTTTCAATCTGTACAATTCAGCAGAAGCTATAGTGTACTTTACATATCAGCAGATGCTATAGTGTGAAACTTGAAACAAGAAAGATATGATCATCCGTAGATTGGTAACCTACGGATTTATTGATCTTTTAAAGTATAAAACATTTCCATAGATTTTAACCTATGGAAATTCAAATTATACTTCATCAAATTCGGTTCTTTAGGCATCCGTAGATGATCTACAGAAGAACTAGAATCTGCAAAATCAATAAGACTCCACGGAAGGGTAATAAGGAAAGAGGGTCCCACATCATTTAATAAATAAAATTAATTAGTATGAGGGAGTATAAATGATGTTTTTACACTTTTTCATAACACTTTCAAACCTAGAAAAACATTCACAAAAGTTAACCTCTCTTTCTGCCAACATTCAAATTGCCCTCATCAAACCATACACTAAAACTGATCTTTGATTCAACTCTAGATCATTGTTTACAAGGTAAAACACATCATAATCATCAATAATGAACTGTTTGATTTATCGTTGTCATTAAGACTATTCACATTCTCATGTCTAAATTCTATGGTTTAACCTAATCTTTCTCATTCTTCTGTGCAATTTGCCAGAGAACAGAATGTCTGTGCATTCTTAAATGCAAACGACCCTGTGTCCGAAGGGTGTCGAGACCTTATTCGCTACATAAGAAGGTCTAGGTTGTTCTATGCCTTGTCACCGGAGCCAGTAATCTATCAAGAGCATATTGTCCACTTCTGGAACTCTGCTAAGATAGAAAAAGAAGGAGAAAATGAAGTTATATATATGCAGAGATTAAGAATAGACGACTGAGAATTGATGAGCAGATTATTATGAGATTTCTTGAGCTAGGAGAACAAGAGGCGGGTCACCTAGATGTATTTGATAATGACTACATTGAAAGGATATTTAATCTGATGGGATATGATGGAGATTTTGAAAAGGGAGAAGTCAAGAAAGGAAGATTGTGCAAGCCTTATCAGTTTCTATGTCACACTTACTTAAAGTGTATCTCAAATAGGAAATCCAGACTAGATAGGTTTTCAAGGCACATCTCTTCTGGGATCATAGAAATCTTTGAAGTAAGAACATACAACTACTCAAATTACATCTTTAGATGTTTATGTGATCAAATAAGAGTTCAGAAGGCTAATAAGATGTTCATGTTTCCAAGATTCATCTGTTGGGTTTCTTACAAGTTTATCAAAGTTTGTTTAACCATTTAAACATAAAAACGCAGTGGATCTAAGTGACTTAAAACTTGTTTTAGTTGTTGGAAATAAACCAATTTATAACCAAGAAAGCAAACCCATGAACAAGGATCATTTATGTGACAAGAAATGCCATCAAAACGTAAACAACCATAGGGTGTTTTTCCTAGAATACTACCTTTCCAAGAACAAGATGATATGAGATGGATAAAAGATGAAGAAGATGATGCTCTTAAATGTAAACCTCCAAAGTAGGAAGCCACAAGCTAGTATACCCACAAGCTCTTACAAAAACACCCAACTTGTTAGGAAGTTAACACCAAAATTCCTTCTTCAAATCCTCCTTCACTTGGCCGAAAATTGCAAGAAAGAAAGGGAGAGGAAAATGCACTTGTGAGAGAGAGAGAGATATGGTTGAGTGTAGTAATGAAGTGGTTAAAGTCTTCTATTAAAACGAAGACAAGCAATCCCAATGAGAGGGCAAGGGGGGCGGCCAAAACTTTATTCAAAATAGGTTCCCTCTCAAAATTTTACCACTTATTTTTACCTATAAGTTTATAAAAAGTAAACACTTTTAATTTTTATAACTTAACCACACTTTTATTTGTTGTTATTTAACCTATTTAAATAACATTACAAATAATTTCTCATGAACAAAATATCCATATAATTTGTTCTATTTTTAAATGCAATAATTTAGAAAACTCATTTTCTAAATTGGTGTAAATATTTATTTGCTTGATCATATCAACAAATAAATATTTATTTGTGTTTGTCTAGCTTGTTATTGGGTATGACCCGACTTGGATCATAACTTCCTAGCCACATCAATCTTGTATGTGTCTTGGGCATACAAGATCCAACAATCTCTCACTTGCACAAGATTCACAGAAGATTGATGCAAGCAGTAAATACCGCCTAACAACGGTTTAATACCCTTAATACGTATGACTAAGTTCCATTCAATAACATCATCCCGTTCAAGTACCTTACTCGAAAATGTTTTAGGTGAATCAATCATCTATCTTTTTTGTCATAAATGTCATGTTAAATCCTAGAGACACAGAGTGATCATTTTCTATTGATTTAACTTTAGCAGGCCTTAGACATCTTACTCTCAACGAATAAGGGGACAAATTCCATCTTGACTACATACGTCTCTCACAATCACCTTATACTATACCTGATTTTAGCCTTATGTACTGCCATGTTTTAGAACAGCGAAGAACTAAGTCAAATTATAATACTTGGTGAATATCAAGACCCAATATGTATCTCAGGTCAGAGGATACCAAATGATATTCGCCTTTACTCAAAATTACTTATGATCAATCAAGAAGATTCCATGTAGTAATATTTGAGATGCGGGTAAGTCCAATATTTGTATCCCACAAATATCTATGAACCTTGGCAGCAACCCTTTGCTCTATATTCATCCATATGAATATACACCAATCCAAGTTCATAATAGTCTTACCCTCATACTTGTTCCCACAAGTATGAACGACTACGGACATTTAGAGTAAATGATTTACTCATGGATTAAACATGCAAAATTTGAACATTAGTTGAAACATTATAACCAAATAATTCATTCAAGTAATAAAAGGTTCCAATATCCAAATACAAAATTAAAAAGATCAAATCCAGTCACTAGAATATCGAAGTCCCATGGCACAAGTATGACCTTCATGCTTTGCCTTTTCAAAAAGCTTCGTGAGTGGATCCACAATGTTTTGATCCATGTGAACTTTGCGAATACATATCTTTCCCTTTTCAACTTCATCCCTTATGTAGTTGAATCTTCGTTCAATGTGCCTAGTCTTTTGATGTGCACGGGGTTCCTTGATTTGAGCAATCGCATCCTCGTTATCACAAAGAATTTCTAGGGGGTCCTGAATGGAAGGGACCACCCCTAGATCGGTAATGAATTTCTACAACCATGCAGCTTCTTGAGATTCTATTGAAGTGGCGATGTATTCTGACTCTATAATTTATAATGCCACCACATATTGCTTAGACCTCTTCCAAGAGACTACTCCTCCATTCAAGATGAAAATGTATCCCGATTATGATCGTGAATCATCCCGATCAGTTTGGAAACTCGCATCCGTGTACCCTTTTACCACGAGTTTCTCCTCACCAGATCCATAGATTAGGAACATATCTTTAGTCCTCCTTAGGTACTTAAGTATGTTCTTAACAGCCATCCAATGACTATTTCAAGGATATTTTTCTGGTATCGGCTTGTCATGCTCAAAGCGCATGACACGTCCGGCCTAGTGCATATCATTGCATACATGATGGATCCTATAGCAGACGCATACGGATTCCCATCATTTTGTCTTGCTCAACCTTTGAGCTTTGGACATTGAGTTGTACTCAATATCATTCCTCTTTGAATAGGTACCGTACCTTTCTTAGAGTTTTCCATCTTGAACGTTTTCAAGATCTTATCAATGTATGCACTTTGATTTAAACCTATCAACCGCCTTGATCTATCCCTAAAGATCTTTATTCCCAAAATATAGGCGGCTTCACTAAGATCCTTAATGGAAAAACAGCTTCCAAGCCAGGTTTTTACACCCTCCAAGGTTGGAACGTCATTTCCAAATAGTAGGATATCATCAACATACAATACTAGGAAAGTGATGATGCTCCCACTAGCTTTCTTATACACACATGCTTCATCAGTGTGTTTGATGAACCCAAATTTGATTACCTCTTCATCAAAACGGTGATTCCAACTTCTTGATGCTTGCTTCAATCCATAGATTGATTTCTTTAACTTGCATACTTTTTTAGGATGTTTTGGATCGACAAAACCTTCAGGCTGAACCATATAGACATCTTCCTCAAGATATCCATTTAGAAAAGCGGTTTTGACATCCATTTGCCAAATCTCATAATCATAATGAGCAGCTATGGCAAATAATATCCTAATAGACTTTAGCATTGCAACCGGCGAGAACGTCTCATCATAATCAACCCTTTGAATTTGAGTGAAACCTTTTGCTACAAGTCTAGCTTTATAAGTATCCAAGTTTCATTGCATATCGTTTTTCTTCTTGAAAACCCACTTACTTCCAACTACCTTGGAGTTAAGAGGTGGTACAACCAAGTCCCACACTTGGTTGTCATACATGGATTGCATCTCAACATTCATGGCTTCAAGCCATTTGTCACAATCCAAATTGGACATTGCATCACGATATGTGGTTAGTTCATCGGAATCTACCACATAGCATCCATCTATGAAAAATCCAAATCTTTCAGGTGGATTACTAGTTCTACCAGATCTTACGAACATTTTGTTTGTATTGATCAACCATTTGATCATCTTCAACATCCTCATGTTGAGTGCTAGTATCAACCAAACATGTATCGGGTTGTGATTCTTGATCCTCCTCAAGATCCACTGTTCTACTGCTAGCTCTTTCTGTAAGGAACTTAGCTTCCAAGAACTCACCCTTCTTGGCAACAAACTCCTTTTGTTCCAATGGATCATAGAAACAATATCCCATAGAATCTCTAGGATATCCAATAAAGATACACTTAGTGGAACGGCTTTCTAACTTGTTTGAGGTGGGAGTCTTAACATAAGCCTCACATCCCCACATATTTAAATATGATAGAGATGGAACCCTTCCATGCCATATTTCAAAAGCTTTTTTTCCACTTTCTTGGTTGGGGCCATATTCAAAATGCGGGCCGCAGAGAGCAAAGCGAAACCCAATATGATAGAGGCAATGAGCTTCTAGCCATCATAAATCAAACCACATCCAATAGAGTTTGATTTCTCCTCTCGGACACACCATTGTGTTGAGGTGTTCCAGGTGGAGATAGTTGTGAGACAATCCGACAACTTCTAAGATGATCTCAAAAAGCATCACTTAGGTATTCACCTCCTCTATCGGTGCGGAGAATTTTTATTAACTTGTTGAGTTGATTTTCTACTTCATTCTGGAAGGTTTTGAACCTTTCAAAAGCTTCATCTTTGTGTCTTAACAAGTTCACATACCCATATCGACTATAGTCATCGGTAAAGGTAATGAAGTATCTTTCATTGTACCTAGTCATTTGCTTAAAAGGACCACATACATCCGAATGTATGATACCTAATAAATCTTTTGCCCTTTCGGTTTTGCCACTAAAAGGTGCCTTAGTTATTTTGCCTTGTAAACAAGATTCATATACATCAAATGAATCATATTCACTTGCTTTTAAAAGACCATTCTTTTGAAGTGGTTGTATGCGCTTCTTGTTTATATGACCAAGACGGCAATTCCAAAGATAGGTGTCACTCAGATCTAATTTGAGCTTCTTGGTGGTGGTTTGATACAATGAGCTATCATTTAATGTGTTTTCACGAACCAATTCATAAATACCGTTAGTAGGAATAGCTTTAAAATAAAAGATGTCATTTAAAGACACATGAATTTTATTTTCAATAAATGTCAAAACATAACCATATTGTCTTAATTGGGCAACTAGAATAATGTTCCTAGTCAAACTAGGAGCATACAAAACATTGTTCAAAATTGCGTCAAAACCATTTGGAAGCTTCAAGATGTACTCCCCTCCTCAACTTGAACTTTTGCCCCATTCCCCATCCCCTTTCTTGAAGTCCTTACTTCTTTTTAACCCCTGCAACAAATTGCAAAAATAAGTTCCACATCTGGTATCCAATACCCATATGTTAGCGGATATTAGATTGAGATCAATATGAATCATTAAAATTGTACCTGAGGTTTGTCGGCATCCCTCTTAGCTTTCAACTCTTTGAGATGGACAGGACAATTTCTTTCCCAATGTCCTAACTCCCTACACTTAAAGCATGAGTCATCCGAAGCAACCTTTTGCTTCTTCTCCGGTGGTTTTGGTGGTGGCACTTTTACCACTCCTTTGTCCTTTCCCCCAATGTACCCTTTACCCTTGGCAACACTTGCCTTGGGTGCGGCCTCTTCTTGGTCCCACCTTCATTGATGGTGAGAACGGGTAAAACCCTTTTACCCATGGCCGCCTCGGCTGTTTTGAGCATAGAGTGAAGCTCACTTATGTTCTTGTCCCAACCGTTCATGTTATAATTAATAACAAAGTTATCAAACCTTTTTGCCAAAGAGTTGAAGATCAAATCTGTAGCCAACTCTTTCGAGACGAGACAATTCAGCCTTTCGAGGCGGTCTCTGTGGCTCTTCATCTTAAGTACATAAGACGAGAACGATTGGGTGTCATCCATACGACATGCATGGAGTTCTCGAACCATTTCGAAGCGCTCTACCCTAGCTTGTAGTTGGAATGTTTCCTTCAACTAGGTAATCATGTCGTATGCTCCGTGATGTCGTAATCATTTTGGAGATCCGGAGTCATACTTGCCAACATGAGGCAAGACACTTGGACCAAATCCTCAGTGTATTTCACCTAATCATTATAGGCCTCCTCATCTTCTTCATTGAGTTCATCGGGAATCAGATCGTCTAAAATATATGACCGTTTCTCTTTCTTGAGAACAATTCTCAAGTTCCGAAACCAATCAATAAAGTTGTTATGGTTTAGACGCTCCTTTTGGAGAATGGTACTTAGTGATAGGGTATGAGCGGACGAGATATCATTGTTTTCATTGTTGTTGGTGGCCATCTACAAAATTTAACAAAGTTCAATTTTAGTATTTTCGATATTATTATATTTTAATTATTTATACCCTTTTATGTGTCATATACAATTTAAAATTCTAGAAACCAATGTTACATTTAAACAGTGGTTAGGTGACCTTTATCCCATTATTTAAATTAACAAGATAATCAACGTTTGATAATTACAACCCTTTGCAACTTCTAGAGGTATGGGATCGACTTAAACATCATATGTATAGTCGGCATATTTATCCCATCAACACCCTTTGTAAACCATATTGTAGGTGATCCATTTAACATGGTTTGTAAATCAAGTCACCCTACTTACACACACATGTGAGTTTACCAATACAAGTGGTTAGGGGAGCTTTATCCCACAAATATGGTATTCCCTCCTCAAATCACAAGTTCCCTCAAAATGGTTAGGTGACCTTTATCTCATTAAGAGTTTCTAAGTAACTCAAGTGTTGTGTAAAAGGACGGTGTTAAACTTTTTTCAAAAGGGATTTTTAGTTTTCATAATTCTAGTTTAGAAAACTCTATGTACCTTGTATTTGCATGCTTTCAAACACATGGTACCCTATGGTTCTTTTTAATAAAACCCTTTTTTATTTAAAATCATTAATCCTTTTAATAACCTTTTATTAATCACTTAATGATAAAGAACCATTTTATTTTAGCTTGTTATGTATATTAATTAGTTTGTTATGCATATCCATATTCAAACAACCAACATAAAATAAACAACCAAACAAGCACAACCATTCAATCACAAGTGCTTAACCATAGCCACTAAGTTAACTACACTTGTTTGCCATCACAAGTGTTGTCATTTGGTCTTTCCTAAGGGTTTATAATAACACATCAAAATATGTCCATGAACTTCCACTTGAATCCGCATCCAAATGCTTCAAGTTTCCATGTCTTTTGTGTCCTTCCTTTGTATCTTCCTTTGGGTCTCCTAACTTGTACATCTTCTTTTACAAAAATTATATCCTAATAAAATTTTTCTAATAAAAGAAATGCCTAATCTATTTATTACATAACCAAAGAATAATTATAATTACAACCCTTTAATAAATGAAACCAAACATGACAAAATACATTCAACCAAATCCAAAACAAACTTGGTTCATCGGAATCTACCACATAGCATCTATCTATGAAAAATCAAAATCTTTCAGGTAGATTACTAGTTCTACCAGATTTTGCGAAAGTTTTTTGTGTATTGAACCATTTGATCATCCTCATGTTGAGTGCTAGTGTCAACCAAACGTGTATCGGGTTGTGGTTCTTGATCCTCCTCAAGATCTACTGTTCTACTGCTAGCTCCTTTCATAAGGAACTTAGCTTCCAAGAACTCACCCTTCTTGGCAACAAACTCCTTTTGTTCCAATGGATCATAGAAACAATATCCCATAGAATCTCTAAGATATCCAATAAAGATACACTTAGTGGAACGGCTTTCTAACTTGTTTGAGGTGGGAGCCTTAACATAAGCTTACATCCCCACACATTTAAATATGATAGAGATGGAACCCTTCCATGCCATATTTCAAAAGGTTTCTTTTCCACTTTCTTGGTTGGGGCCATATTCAAAATACGGGGCGTAGAGAGCAAAGCGAAACCCAAATATGATAGAGGTAATGAGCTTCTAGCCATCATAGATCGAACCATATCCAATAGAGTTCGATTTCTCCTCTCGGACACAATATTGTGTTGTGATGTTCCAGGTGGAGATAGTTGTGAGACAATCCCACAACTTCTAAGATGATCTCTAAAAGCATCACTTGTTGAGTTGATTTTCTACTTCATTCTGGAAGGTTTTGAACATTTCAAAAGCTTCATCTTTGTGTCTTAACAAGTACACATACCCATATCGACTATAGTCATCGGTAAAGGTAATGAAGTATCTTTCATTGTACCTAGTCATTCGCTTAAAAGGACCACATACATCCGAATGTATGATACGTAATAAATCTTTGCCCTTTTAGTTTTGCCACTAAAAGGTGCCTTAGTTATTTTGCCTGGTAAACAAGATTCATATACATCAAATGAATCATATTCACTTGCTTTTAAAAGACCATTCTTTTGAAGTGGTTGTATGCGTTTCTTGTTTATATGACCAAGACGGCAATGCCAAAGATAGGTGTCACTCAAATCCAATTTGAGCTTCTTGGTCGTGGTTTAGTACAATGAGCTATCATATAATGTGTTTTCACGAACCAATTCATAAATACCATTAATAGGAATAACTTTAAAATAAAAGATTTCATTTAAAGACACATGAATTTTATTTTCAATAAATATCAAAACATAACCATATTGTCTTAATTGGGCAATTGAAATAATGTTCCTAGTCAAACTAGGAGCATACAAAACATTGTTCAAAATTGCTTCCAAACCATTTGGAAGCTTCAAGATGTAGTCCCCTCGTCAACTTGAACTTTTGCTCCATTCCCCATCCCTTTTCTTGAAGTCCTTACTTCTTCCACATCTGGTATCCAATACCCATGTGTTAGAGGATATTAGATTGAGATCAATATGAATCATTAAAATTGTACCTGAGGTTTGCCCGGCATCGCTCTTAGCTTTCAACTCTTTGAAATGGATAGGACAATTTATTGCCCAATGTCCTATCTCCCCACACTTAAAGCATGGGTCATCCGAAGCAACCTTTTGCTTCTTCTCCGCTGGTTTTGGTGGTGGCACTTTTACCACTCCCTTTTCGTTTCCCCCAACGTACCCTTTACCCTTGGCAACACTTGTCTTGGGTGCGGGGTGAGGCCTCTTCTTGTTCCCACTTTCATTGATGGTGAGAATGGGTAAAACCTTTTTACCCATGGCCGCCTCGGCTGTTTTGAGCATAGAAAGAAGCTCACTTATGTTCTTGTCCTAACCGTTCATGTTATAATTCATAACAAAGTTATCAAACCTTTTTGTCAAAGAGTTCAGGATTAAATCTATAGCCAACTCTTTCGAGACGAGACAATTTAGCCTTTCGAGGTGGTCTCTGTGGCTCTTCATCTTAAGTACATAAGATGAGACCGATTGGGTGTCATCCATACGACATGCATGGAGTGCTCGAACCGTTTCGAAGCGCTCTATCCTCGCTTGTTAATGGAACATTTCCTTCAATTGGGTAATAATGTCGTATGCTCCGTGATGTTCGTACTCATTTTGGAGATCCGGAGTCATACTTGCCAACATGAGGCAAGACACTTGGACCGAATCCTAAGTGTATTTCACCCAATCATTGTAGGCCTCCTCATCTTCCTTATTGGGTTCATCGCGAATCAGATAGTCTAAAATATATGACTGTTTCTCTTTCTTAAGAACAATTCTCAAGTTTCGAAACTAATCAGTAATGTTGTTATGGTTTAGACGCTCCTTTTGGAGAATGGTTCTTAGTGATAGGTTATGAGCGGACGGGATATCATTGTTTTCATTGTTGTTGGTGGCCATCTACAAAATCTAACAAAGGTCAATTTTAGTATTTTCGATATTATTATATTTTAATTATAATACCCTTTTATGTGTCATATACAATTTAAAATTCTAGAAACCAATGTTACATTTAAATAGTGGTTAGGTGACCTTTCTCCCATTATTTAAATTAACAAGGTAGTCAACATTTGACAATTGCAACCCTTTGCAACTTCTAGAGGTATGGGATCGACTTAAACATCATATGTATAGTCGGCATGTTTATCCCATCAACACCCTTTGTAAACCATATTGTACGTGATCCATTTAACATGGTTTGTAAATCAAGTCACCCTACTTACACACACATGTGAGTTTACCAATACAAGGGGTTAGGTGATCTTTATCTCACAGATATGGTATTCCCACCTCAAATCACAAGTTCCCTCAAAATGGTTAGGTGACCTTTATCCTATTAAGAGTTTCCAAGTGACGCAAGTGTTGTGCAAAAGGACGGTGTTAAACTTGTTTTCAAAAGTGATTTATAGTTTTCATAATTCTAGTTTAGAAAACTCTATGTACCTTGTATTTACATGCTTTCAAACACATGGTACCCTATGTTTTTTTAATAAAACCCTTTTTATTTAAAATCATTAATCCTTTTAATAACCTTTTATTAATCACTTAATGATAAAGAACCATTTTATTTTATTTTTTTATGTTTACTAATTAGTTTGTTATGCATATCCATATATCAAACAACCAACATAAAATAAACAACCAAACAAGCACAACCATTCAATCACAAGTGCATAACGATAGCCAATAAGTTGACTACACTTGTTTGCCATCACAAGTGTTGTCATTTGGTCTTTCCTAAGGGTTTATAATAACACATCAAAATATATCCATGAACTCCCACTTGAATCCGCATCCAAATGCTTCAAGTGTCCATGTCTTTTGTGTCCTTCCTTTGTATCTTCCTTTGGGTCTCCTAACTTGTTCATCTTCTTTTATAAAAATTATATTCTAATACAAGTTTTCTAATAAAAGAAATGCACCTAATCTATTTATTACATAACCAAAGAATAAACAAATTACAACCCAAAAGATACAAACACAAAATTATTATTACAACCCTTTAATAAATAAAACCAAACATAACAAAAAAAAAACCAAATCCAAAACACACTTGGTCTAAGGCTATGTTATGCACCAAAACATGTATCCAAATACAAGATTCAAGAACCAAATGAGCTCCCTTTTAACCTTCAAAATTTCGGCCAACATAAATCAAGATTTTTAGGGTTTTTGTCCAAACAAAATAATCAACCACTTGACATCAATATTTTAAGATTTATTCTAAAGCATGTAAAATAAAACTTAAAAGACAAGGGACTCATATATCCAAAGAAAATCAGCCCCTAATGGGTTGAAAAAATCTAACAAAACTAATTTTTCTTGGACTTTTGAAACAAGTTTTCCACATAACCGGCTCTAGATGCCATTGTTGGGTTTCTTACAAGTTTATCAATGTTTGTTTAACGATTTAAACATAAAAACGCAGTGGACCTAAGTTATTTAAAACTTGTGTTAGTTGTTGGAAATAAACCATTTTATAAACAAGAAAGCAAACCCATGAACAAGGATCATTTATGTGAAAAGAAATGCCATCAAAACGTAAACAACCATAGGGTGTTCTTAGAATACTACCTTTCCAAGAACAAGATGATATGAGATGGATAAAAGATGAAGAAGATGATTCTCTTGAATGTAAACCTCCAAAGTAGGAAGCCTCAAGTTAGTATACCCACAAGCTCTTAGAAAAACACCCAACTTGTTAGGAAGTTAACACAAAAATTCCTTCTTCAAATCCTCCTTCACTTGGCCGAAAATTACAAGAAAGAAAGGGAGAGGAAAATGCACTTGTGAGAGAGAGAGATATGGTTGAGTGTAGTAATGAAGTGGTTAAAGTCTTGTATTAAAACAAGACAATCAATCCCAATAAGAGGGCAGGGGGGCGGCCAAAGCTTTATTCAAAATGGGTTCCCTCTCGAAATTTTACCACTTATTTTTACCTATAAGTTTATAAAAATTAAACCCTTTTAATTTTATAACTTAACCACACTTTTATTTGTTGTTATTTAACCTATTTAAATTACAATACAAATAATTTCTTATGAACAAAATATCCATATAATTTGTTCTATTTTCAAATCCAATAATTTAGAAAAACTCATTTTCTAAATTGGTGTCAATATTTATTTGCTTGATCATATCAACAAATAAATATTTATTGGTGTTTGCCTAGCTTGTTATTGGGTATGACCCGACTTGGATCATAACGTACTAGCCACATCAATCTTGTATGTGTCTTGGGCATACAAGATCCAGCATCATCCAACTAATCATCAATGCGAGCTGCCTTTAATTGAAAAAGAAGGTGATCTGCTTGTACAAGCTCATTTAGGCAGATATGTACTTTACAAGATAAGTGGCAAATATGAAAGAGATGAAATGCTATTGTTTGCACATGTGATTGATCCTGATGCTGATGTTCCACAAGAATTGATATATGAAGATCAACAAGACATCTCTCCTGCTAATACTGAGCAAGCATCCTACTCTCCTCCTCAATCACCCATACACCATCACCATCTATCTCCAGAAGTACAATCACCTGCAAGTGAAAACACGGTGCCTACCTCTCCCATTCACCCACAATCACCAATTCATCCTCAACCTCCATCACCAAAAATTCAATCACCTGCAAGTGATCACACTTTGCCTATTTCCCCTGTTCACTCCCAAGCATCAGTCCACTCTTGTGAGACTGAACTAGTGTCATAAGCAAGCATTATTCCACTATCAATCTCTCAATCTCAAACACCTGTTAACTCAAATGACACTGAACCATTTTCACCCACCACTGATCTACAACTCCGTCAACAACCTCATCAAGAACCAGTATTTCTAGCCGTTGAATCAAGCTCAAGTTCTACAAGTGCAGTTCCTACTGAAGTGATAAACCTTGAGGAAGATGATAATGTTGAGCAGGCTGAGAATAATGAAGAAGTATGTATGGAAGAGGTTAATGAAGTAGATAAAGTAGTTAATGAAGAAGGTGAAGGTGAAGCAATTTATGTTGATGTTATTTCTTACCATGAAGATGATCTGAGTGATGATGACATTGCTGTGAGTAAAAGCTATCTTGTTGCTAAATGCAACAAGTTGACAACTAAGTCAAACAAAAGGCTGGAAAGGATAAGAGAGTTGAAGGGGATTATAAAATAGAAGGAGGAGTTGTTGAATAAACAAGAAGCATCACTGAAAAGATTAAGAGAAGATGCTCAAACAAACAATGAAGTGATTGATGCATTACATGAGATGGTTAGAGAGATTAAAGAGTCTGTGAAGCATGAGATGGAAGAAAGGGAGAAGTTATTAGTGGATCTAAACAAAGCAAACGATTATCTTATTGAACAATCCATGATGTTGAAAAAGAAAGATGAAGAAATTGTTGAGCTCAAGATGAAGATCTGTGCTCTTCAATCTAATGAGCAATCAACAAGAGCAACAAAAGAATCTGCTAATACTTCAAAGTCTATCATTCAATACAGCAGGAAAAGAAAATATTTAGGGGTATTCAAGAAAGAAATGACAGAAGTACAAGATTCTCCTAAGAAAGCAAAATCCATGTCTCCAGAGCATACTCCTTCAGTGGATGTATCCATATTGAAGCTTTTGTCTCATGCTGAAGCTGAGAGTGATGCTGAGTGGGAAGAACTGACCAAGATGGATTCCCCCATTGAAAAAGAAAAAGAAAAAGATGATTAACTGATGACAACAAAAGACATATTGGAAGAAAGGCCTCAATCAGCAATGTTCATGACAATGAACAATCATGGATTTCCATATGACATGGTAGAAAGAATGAACATGACTGAAAATGAAGAATATGCTTAAAGAGTTTAAGCTTGCAAGATTCATGATTCCCAACTGTAATTAAGAAACTTTCACTACTTTTCAAGTTGTTCAAAAGATCAAGAAAGAATTAGGCCATGGTGATACAGCAAAACTTACAAAGTACAACTTAACATGCTGGTTAAAAAGTCATAAGTACAAGATGCATGAGCTGAAAGGGGATCAGTGGCTAAACTGAGAAGAATGATGGAACATGTCATGAAAATAGAATTGGACCTTAGAGTAAGGTTCTAACCTACAGCACCAAATTGTGCATATGAACTCCAATCAAAAACTCTTGCTGAACCAATTACTGTTGACAGCAAAGATCCGCATAAAAGGAAAGAAAAGCTCATCAGAGAACCAAGAAAGGTGATACCTAGCAAAGTATGGCCACTTGGTACAACTATGAGAGAGATCACTAAAAAAATCTTCTCTAATCCAGTTGTTTGATCATATCACAACTCCCACTTCTATTGAGGAAAACAAGATTATGGCCTGAAAATTTGATCCAGAATGGGATTGTGCAATCATTAAGAGGGTATCTGGAAGAGTTGAATACTTCCATTTACTTGAATCAATTTTGCTACTGCCCGATGCTGATATTCATGACCTCCAAAGCCTAATCATATTCAACTACCGAATAAGCACAAGAGGAAGAGATTTCTATGTATCAGTGGGGAAGTTAAAAACAAAGTTGAAGGATGATGTTCTAAAGGAAGCAAGAAGGGAAGATGTTGAGCACAAGAAAAGAAATCAAGGGAAAAGAAGATCCAAATCCAACTCCTCTACTCTAGTTGATGATGAATTACTAAGGAGAGTTGGTTACTCAAACAGAAAAACAGCTGCAACTAAAATGATTGAAGGAAATCAATACACATCTCCTATAGCTGAGTGGGGATATGTTGAGAAGACTAAAGAACTGGTGCTATTAAGAAATGAAGACAAGAAGAAGGCAAGGAATATAAGACATTTTGATCAAGTTAAAATCAAACTTCAACATCTAAGCTACACATCATACTTACATGATAAGTTCTTCCCAAAGCTCAAAGATGAACAAGCTCAAAATGACTTATGCCTATATGTGCACATCATTCAAGTCATTGATAAACTTCATGCCAAGACATATAAGAGAAGGAAGTTTGAGGCTGGCCAGCTGATTGGAACTGAAATAAAAGGGGTGTCTGAATTGAGAATCTCTGAGCAAGATGAACTAGAGATAGTACACAACAACAATGTTTTGGCAACTCTTATTACTGAAGAGGATGTTCTGGGGTTGAGTTTTGAAACATTAAGGATGATCTGCAAGATGGAAATAAAATATTGTAACGCCTGGAATAAAGTCAAAACGAGCCAATTAATAATATTGGGCGTAGTCGGGATTATTTAATTAAAATAAGCGGGAAATGGATTATACCGAGTTTATCTTACGGGTTACGTGTTGGGTCAGTTTAAAGTCCCGGGATCACCCGATATATATAAACGAAGCAGCTAGAGCCACTCTCATTTGCAACTCAAGCACCCAACTTCTAGAGAGAGAGAGTGTAGAGAGAGAAAGTGGAGAAAAATGGGGATTCAAGGCTATGTTGATCAAAATATTGAAGATTGGTGTTTGTGGACATCCAAACACAAGAAAGGACCAAGAATCCAGGTAAGAAACATCGTCTAATCATCTCTTTAGATTATATCCGGATACTAGGGTTTAGGGGTTTGAAAGTGGCAAAGAATCATCCAAAACTCACGTTTTTGTGTAAGAAAACATGTAAAAAGCTTAGATATAGCTTTCTGGATGATACACCAAGGATTTGGGTGTAAAAGATTGAAGTTTTAGGTTAAAAATGGGCTGATTCGTAATTTCAGCCCATTCTGCGAAATTTGTAGGCTCGTCCAGCGAAATTGTGTAGTCGTCCAGCGAAACTATGAGGCTTCCTGTGAAACTCTAGTTTCGCAGGTAGTTTCACGGACATGGAAATCCAACGAAAGTTGGGCGAAACTCGCAGTAAAACTGCCAGCGAAATTTCCAGCGAAGATGGCAGCGAAACTGCCAGCGAAAGTAGCTGCGAATCTACTGATCTGGCAATGAAATTAGGGAGAAATTAACCACTTTGAGTGTTAACTTATCTTCATGCTGTGTGGTGTGACCCTTGCTTAGAAAGCTTGATTGAGAAGCTACTCATCGAGTCCAGGTGAGTTCTAGATCCCCTATTTTAAATGTTTTTAAACTTGTTTGGGGCTGGAAATGCATGTCTAAACATTTTTATATGTTTTGGGTGTGTACTCGTATGTTCATATGTATGATGATGTGTGATGAGTGTATGATGATGTATGATGCTGTATGTGATGTTTATGATGACATTATGCATGAATGTGTTATGTTAATTTTGTGTTCCTATTACGTATTATTCCGTGGCTTTACTTAGGATGGTTATGATATGAACGTAAAGTATTATGTAATGAAAGCGGAAGCTAATGATAATGAAAGAGGAACGTAATGAATGAATGAGTGCACGCATGTATGAATGGATGAATGTAAAGTCTTGCAAGCAAATGAAAGGAGGTGCACAACTCTAAAATGTTGTTAGCTCAACTATATGTGGTTTAGCTAACCCGTAAGGATACACACAGGGGTCTAGTCTTTATGACTGACCAAACATATGGGATCCTTATCGCTTGCCCTAGTACTGGTGTCAGGCTTCGTGCATAATGTTATGGGTCTATTTATAGACTTCGGCCCAGTACTCGCTTCGTGCCTACGTTTAGGGTATAGCATATGGCATTGGTCCAAATGAAAGTAAAGGTTAATGATGAACGTATGGAATGTACGAGATGAAAGAGATTGAATGAACGAATGATAACGAATGACATATGATGATGAAAGATAATAATAAGATCTTCTATTTGTACGTATGATGTATGAACGTGAATGAAAGTAAAGTAATGGTTTTAAACGAATGTTAAGTATTTTATTTATAAAACTAGAACTCACTCAGTATCGCTGACTTTTATGTATTTTCCACTTGGCAGGTAATGATTGGTGAGGATGGCACGGGCGCAGCTACTTAGCAAGTTTTTGGATGGCATCCATTTTATATAACAATGATGTTTTTGTATTGAATGAAAACAAATGGTATTTTGTAATGGTTAACAATGTTGTATTATTTTGCAAAAGAAATTATTAATATATGAAATGGTTTATCAAGTATTCCACTGCGATGTTTTTGTAAATTTAAATGTATGTTTTATGTTTTACGTGCAATGATTGTTCAACTGTAAGCGCTCTGGGAACGGGGCCTTACAAGTTGGTATCAGAGCCAAAGTTTAACAGAAATGGGTAAATATTTTTAAAAACTTAAACTTAAACATAGAATTGGACAAAATGGAAGGAGGTCAGTCTGAGTAGAAGGATTTGAATATGAGGCAGAGGCGATGGTTGGAGCTCATAAAGGATTATGATTGTGAGATCCATTACCATCCAGGCAAGGCCAACGTAGTGGTGGATGCCCTTAGCCAAAAGGAGAGGCCTGAACCAATTCAGGTAAAGGCTTATCAATTGATTATGACCTCGGATGTGATGACACAGGTCAAGGAGTTTCAAGATGAGGCGTCGAAGAAAGATCGTCTTAACTCTGAAAGAATGAGAGGTCTAGTTGCGGAATCGGGTGAAAACACTCACGGTGTTAGAACCCGATTTGGACGGATGTGGATTCCTTGTTATGGGAATTTCCGTGGAAAGATCATGGATGAGGCTCATTAGACTCGATACTCCATTCATCCCAGTGCTACAAAAATGTATCAAGACATGAAGAAAGATTATTAGTGGTTGGGTATGAAGCGTGACGTAGCGGAGTATGTAAGTGTCTTACTTGTTTGCAAGTGAAGGCGGAGCATCAGAAGCCGCACGGGAAGATCCAACCTTCGGATATACTCGAGTGGAAGCGGGAACATATCACAATGGACTTTATCATGAATTTACAGCGTACCGCGAGAGGGTATGATGCCATATGGGTGATAGTTGATCGTATGACGAAGAGTGCTCACTTCCTACTGATCCGGGAGACGTACTCCTCTGACAGACTCGTGGATCTATTCATCAAGGAGATTGTGAGTCGTCGTGGTGTACCGGTGTCTATTGTGTCTGATCGTGACACTCGGTTTACATCCAAGTTTTTGGAAGAGATTTCATGATGCGATGGGGACGAGGTTACATATCAGCACAGCTTATCATCCCCAAACGGATGGTTAATCAGAAAGGTTTATTCAGACGCTTGAGGATATGCTTCGGGCATGCGTCATTGATTTTGGAGGAAGTTGGGACGACCATTTGCCGTGCTGAGTTCTCATATAACAATAGTTATCATGCCAGCATTGGTATGCCTCCTTATGAGATGCTATACGGTAGGAGATGTAGAACGCCTGTTTGTTAGGGTGATATTGGTAAAAAGGAGTTAGGAAGCGTCGAGGTGTTGAGGCTACAATTGAGAAGCTGGAAAAGATCAAGGCCTTTATGGAGGTAGCAAAAGATAGGCAATAGTCGTACGCTGACAAGAGACGTAGATCAATTGAGTTCAAGGTGGATGATAGAGTCATGCTGAAAGTCTCATCTTGGAATGGCATTATTCAGTTCAGAAAGCGGGGCAAGTTGAGCCCGAGGTATATAGGGCCTTTTCGAATCATTGCTCGAGTATGAGAGGTGGCCTATAGGTTGGAGTTGCCCAGTGACTTAAGTGGAATTCATCTGACATTCCATGTATCTCACTTGAGAAAGTGCTTAGCCTATGAGGATATGGTGGTGCCACTAGAGGATATTAAAGTGGATGAACGTATCAATTATGTGGAGCAACTAGTGGTGATCATTGATCGCAAAGAGAAGAGGCTAAGAAATAAAATGGTTCCCTTGGTGCGAATACAGTGGAAGCACATGAAGAGATCCGAGTTTACGTGGGAGACTGAAGAAGAGATGAGACAGCATTACCCGCATCTTTTCAAGGAATAAAAGGTTTCGAGGACAAAACTTAAATAAGGGGGTGGACTTGTAACGCCCGGAATAAAGTCAAAACGAGCCAATTAATAATATTGGGCGTTGTCGGGACTGTTTAATGAAAATAAGCGGGAAATGGATTATGGACCGAGTTAATCTTATGGGTTTGTTGGGCGAGTTTAAAGTCTCAGGAACGCCCGGTATATTTAAACAAATCAGCTAGAGCCACTCTCATTTGCAGCTCAAGCACCCAACTTCTAGAGAGAGTATAGAGAGAGAAAGTGGAGCAAAATGTGGGGATTCAAGGCTCGGTTGATCAAGAGATTAAAGATCGGTGTTTGTGGACATACAACAAAAAGAATGGACCAAGAATCCAGGTAAGAAACATCGTCTAATCGTCTCTTTAGATTATACTCGGATTCTAGGGTTTGGGAGTTTTGAAAGTGGCAAAGAATCATCCAAAACTTATGTTTTTGTGTAAGAAAACGTGTAAAAAGATTAGATATAGCTTCCTGGATGATAAACCAAGGATTTGGGTGTAAAAGATTGATGTTTTGGGTTAAAAATGGGTTGATTTGTAATTTCAGCCTGTTTTGTGAAATTGTAGGCTCGTCCAGCGAAATTGTGTAGTCGTCCAGCGAAACTATGAGGCTTCCTTCGAAACTATAGTTTCGCAGGTAGTTTCGCGGACATGGAATTCCAACAAAAGTTGGGCGAAACTGGCAGCGAAACTAGCAACGAAACTTCCGGTGAAATTCCCAGCGAAGATGGCAGCGAAACTGCTAGTGAATGTAGCAGCGAAATTGTTGATCTGGCAGCGAAATTAGCAGTGAAATTAGGTAGAAATTAACACCTTTGAGTGTTAACTTATCTACAGGCTGTGTGGTGTAACTCTTACATAGAAAGCTTGATTGAGAAGCTACTAACTGAGACCAGGTGAATTCTAGATCCCCTATTTTAAAGGTTGTAAACTTGTTTGGGGCTGGAAATGCATGTCTAAACATTTGCAGGATCGGGTTTGTCACTTAAACACTTGGATTTCTCTCAAACTTACTTATGGAAACACTCAAATCAGATGAAGTAATATCTTTTACAAGAGCTAATAATAATATAATAAGTAGCAAAGGAACACGCATAAATAAATTTTCAAGGCACTTGTATATATTACTTCTCAACTCAAGATATTACGAGACTCTTACAAGCATGATACATGAGTTACAATGAGAAACTATATATACTAGATCCTACAGCCGGATATACTTTGATACCAGCTGGAAACCTAAGACTAAAGCATATACTACAATGCTAAAATTAAGGTATCTTAGATAAAGTATTATCTAAGATATGGTAGTCATGACATGTCTGTTAGGACCTGGTATTTGAACGAAATACCGAGTGATTGCGTGTTAAACCAACTCAAATAGTGCGGAATCCTATTCGATTGGCGATCCAATCAGTGAGAACACACGATGAATCAATCAAGAATTGAAATCAACGTCAGAAATCGATTAGGAACCGATCTGATGTGTTCTGTGAACTTGGAGAACGATTTGGCAGGCTTCTGGACGGCTAGGGTACGTCTGGAATCGTAATGGGATGAATGCTTGCGTTTTCCCACGAATTGGGTCTATTTATAGGTTAGTATTGTTCAATCGTGCGACTGGGCCATAAGTATGGTTCAGTCGTGCGATTGAACTATGCGGTTGATTCATCCGCACGACTGAGTGTTCAGTCGTGCGATTGAGTCAATCTTATGTGTCAACCATACGACTGATCCAGTCTCCTGTTTCAGTCGTGCGATTGAGTCAATCGTATGAAGTTATTCATGCGTGTGGTCCATTCGCATGGGCCATTCGCATGAGAACTTCATTAAGTTACGTTTGAATGTTTTATTTAATATAACATACTGTGCACTCATTCAAACATACATAAACCCAATCAATTCAATCACAACTCATTAATGAAATATTAAACATCACATGTAACAAACAATTCATTTCATTTCATTAATCAATACAACTTACATCATAATCAGACAGACAAGATTCATTACATTACAGCTCATGATCTAGGGACATACATGCATCAACAAACTCCCCCTTGGACCTAGATCTATCTATTCTCTTGTTAGGACCTGGTATTTGAACGAAATACCGAGTGATTGCGTGTTAAACCAACTCAAATAGTGCGGAATCCTATTTGATTGGCGATCCAATCAGTGAGAACACACGATGAATCAATCAAGAATTGAAATCAACGTCAGAAATCGATTAGGAACCGATCTGATGTGTTCTGTGAACTTGGAGAACGATTTGGGAGGCTTCTGGACGGCTAGGGTACGTCTGGAATCGTAATGAGATGAATGCTTGCGTTTTCCCACGAATTGGGTCTATTTATAGGTTAGTATTGTTCAATCGTGCGACTGGGCCATAAGTATGGTTCAGTCGTGCGATTGAACTATGCGGTTGATTCATCCGCACGACTGAGTGTTCAGTCGTGCGATTGAGTCAATCTTATGTGTCAACCATACGACTGATCCAGTCTCCTGTTTCAGTCGTGCGATTGAGTCAATCGTATGAAGTTATTCATGCGTGTGGTCCATTCGCATGGGCCATTCGCATGAGAACTTCATTAAGTTACGTTTGAATTTTTTTTTATTATAACATACTGTGCACTCATTCAAACATACATAAACCCAATCAATTCAATCACAACTCATTAATGAAATATTAAACATCACATGTAACAAACAATTCATTTCATTTCATTAATCAATACAACTTACATCATAATCAGACAGACAAGATTCATTACATTACAGCTCATGATCTAGGGACATACATGCATCAACAAACTCCCCCTTGGACCTAGATCTATCTATTCTCTTGTCTTCTGCATCACCTCCTTATACTTTTTGTACTTCTCCTCTTTAGTGACTCCTGCGTGTATCTCAAACGCAAAGCAGAGTCTTATGACATTTTGGAATTGGAGGGCTTGTACAATATCTTGCGTGTCATAGAATAGTGGCCACTTGTATAATGTGTAGACATCATTAGCAGACAAGTTGGTTAGCCACATTGGGTCGAATACCCTGATAGTATCCATTTGTCCCTCTTTATTCAACACTATGACAGCTTCAGCGGTTCTCCAATCATAGTACCACCATTTGAAGTGGGGAGTGAAGTCCTGTGGCATTTCCCTGAGAGGGATTCTTGACATAGTGCGCGGAGGACTCCACTTCAGCACAATCTTTGGTTTGCCGTAATGGCATCAACCTCAGACCTTCTTATATACCTCGTAGGCTGTTGTGGTCTGAAGTTAACCCATCGGGTGTGGTACTCCTTCTTCAGGGCAGCCTCAAACCAGCCTGACATCTTTCTCGGGTCAGCATACAGCAGCTTTAGCTTAGCCAGCTGGTTGAGCTCAAAACCAGGTAGAGTCTTCAGATCATGTGGAAACCTGAAGTACTCTATGCCCTGCTCCCTCTTAACTGCATAAGCGTTAAGGTCTTCAAAATAAGCCCATGAGATAATCCTGCCTGACACCTTATGGTGTTTCTTGACTCTGTAGAGCTTGGTGTAGGCATCTCTCTTTGGTGCAGCACGCTGGGCTCTTACTTCTTCAAAACAGGCAGCCCACTCAGCCTTGCGAATATCTACGTCTGCATTGGAGGCTTGGGCTGTTCCTTCAGTCTTTTCCGTTTCCTGCTCCATCTTGTCTAGTACCTCAAAAGTATCACTGACTAGGGATTCACCCAGATTGGGGACCACATTTCCCTCGGCGTCAGCATACTGAGGGTACTCTTCTGCAGTAATGTCTTCAACCTCAACTTCATCAATGTCATTCAGTTCCTCATCACTGGTTGAATCAACTGTTGGAGCGTCCTTGACTATTTCATCGGGATTGAGTCTGAACATCTCTGCCAGTTGCTCATCAGACAGGTCATGAATTATCTCCCCTTCTTCAGGGGTATAACTCACAGACCGTCTCACTATCCCTTGTAGGTCAAGAATCATGGTTAATTGAGTCTTGACCATTTGAAGGGGAGCAAAGTCAAACTCATCCCTTTGAAAGTTTGGATCTGTTTGATATAAACATTCAACACATAAACCATTAGTAATTAATCAAACAAGCTTATATGAACTTAATATATATAAACATTTAATACACTTGTTTTCCATTACATGATTCAAGTACAAAATAAATAAATACATAAAACATCTAATCAGTACTTTTGTCTTGAATCTGGGGCGTGTCGCTTGGAGGAGCAGAAGTAGTGGATGACTGGTCTTGTCGATGCTTAGATCTCCGCTCTTGACCTGAAGCAGAGGCCGATGCAGCCGCATCCCCTCCTTCTGCCTCGTCATCATCATCACGTCCTTCTGTCCTGTCTTCTTCAGTCTCCTCATCATCATCATCTTCCTCATCATCATCCTCATCTTCATCATCATCATCTCCATCATCCCCGTCTCCTTCCTTTAGCTTCAGGGGCTCATCTTTCGACCCCTTCAACCTCAACATAATAGTCTTGTTGGTCGTCTCCAACTCCTCTATTCGTTTGACGGACTGAGCCTGCATGTCCTGGAGTTGGGACACCTCGACTCTCTGCTGGTCGATCACCCGAGCCTGCTCTGCCAGTTGCTGAGACTGGGCAGCAGTCAGGTCGGTCAGCTGGCGGATCTGCGCCGCCTTCTCCTCATCCGCAGCAAGCAGACGCATCACCATACGGTTTAGCGCTGAGAGCTGCTCTCTACCCCGATGTGAGGTAGAGTGAATCCATAAGCATGTGAAGGCTGGGCTGAAGGTCCAGCATGATGTGTGGTGGTGGTGGCAGTGGCAGTGGTGAATATGGGTCGGTGGGCTGATGCTGGTGAAGTAGGGGTGAATGGTCTGGTGGTGGATGGGAAGGATACGGTGGTGGTAGGTAAGGTGGTGGATGTGGTAGTGGGAGTAGTGGCTGTGGTGGCTTGGTGATGGGTGGTATGTCAGTAGTGGTAGTAGTGGTGGAGGTAGTGGTAGCTGTGGTGCTGGAAGTAGTAGTAACGAAGGTCAAGCGACGCTTCTTCTTCTTCAATCCATGGGGTTGAGCCATCCGCTTCGTCCTAGTTCCGGTGGAAGTGGATGCTCCCCCTGCAGCTCTGCTTACTGAACCCGGAACATAGTTCGGGTCAGTGTCTCTCTCTGAGGAGTCCCTAGGGTGTTCACCAACCACCCTAAGCCCGTGGTCTGTGGGAACAACTTTACTTCCCACAGTCCTGGTGAGGGGCTCCTCATCTGACTCCTCCTCCTCTATATCACCAGTCACAAACTCTTGATGGAAACCGGCCATCTCAGCGACCTCTCCGGCAGTGGCTGACCCCGGGGGAATAACGTCTGAATCAGTGCCTCTAGATGGGGCAGGCATATCATCCCCGGCGTCGCCGCTATCATCATCATCAGAGTCGGTATCTGGTATGGCAATATGCTCCACATCCGAGTCACTGTCCTCGTGGCGCCACTTTCTCTTGGCTGGCGCCACATAATCAGCACGGGCCAGATGCCCAAACAACCTCCTGACAGGGGGCTTCACCTGCTTCCCCCTGTATACCTTCATCCGGCCAAGTGTAGTGTCGTCCATAACCTCAAGAACAACAGCGTCCTCCTTCTCCTTCGGCAGGGAGGGAAGCTTCTGGTCAATGATCATCTGTAGAAATCTGGGGTACATACAGAAGCCTTCCTTCCCTTTCCCCTCGAGGTTCTCCACCAGGTAGGTGAATATCATCTTGGAGAAGCTGAACGGGTGGTTCAGCACCAACGCAGCATATGCGTTCTGAATCTGGTCGGAAAGCTCATCAAAACCTCCCTTCCTGGATGCTATACACTTCAGCAGCACGTGCGCAAGGTACTTAAACTGGGGACAGAGGTTACTCTTGTTGAGTACCCCAGCATTGATGTCCCCAGAGTACTTGGCTCTCATGAAACATCCTCTGACAGTGAGGGGGTGTAGACGAGTGGGACAATCAGCATCGTCCCCAAGCTGTAGAACAATCCTCAGATCCTCCTCAGATACAGTGATAGCCTCACCAAAAATCGAACTTCTGATGCAATGAGGCTCAGTGGATCTATCAACCGACGCGCCTTCCCAGAAGGCCTGCTGTACTGATCTGTATGGTGTGCATGGAGTAGATATAGCATGAGCGATCCTGGATCTCAGCAAAAATGTAATAATGCCTGTGAAGTCAGCTGCGTTCCTGGATGTCAAATCCAGGTGAGCACATATGTTGTGCTTGGTGCTCATGTTCCATCGACTCGCCATCTGTAACACATAATAATATAAACATTAGTTCCGTTGGCTACGAGTATAATGCAACACTTAGACTTTGAATGAAACTATCTGTCATGCGATTGAGGTTGTACGACTGAAGACAGTCGTGCGACTGAATCGTGCGATTGAGGTTCAGACGTGCGATTGACCTCATGCGCACGACTGAGTGTGCGACTGGACTCATGCGCATGTACTCTTATGCGGTTACACCAGTCGTGCGACTGAGTCTCATTCGCATGGTTCAGTCGTGCGGTTAAGTGAATCGCTCCCTTCAGTCGTGCGACTGAAGTTCATCCGGACGACCAGTCGTCTGTCTCAGGTGTTCAGTCGTCCAACGTTCGAATCTACACAAACTAAGTCTTATAACTCAATTAACCGGTTCTTTAGTGTCGCATTCTCTTTACTAACAACCTATTTTACTTAATTTTAACATTTTGCTTGGTTTTAATAGGTTATTAGGGTTTGCATGTCTCGGTTCGCATTTCACAGTCGAGTTAACCCATTTAGGGTTCCAATCTTTCTGTTTTTGATGGAAGAAGACTTCAAAATACCTGTATGATGATTAGCGAACGTCAGTAACACACAATCAATGAGAAAACTAAGGCAAATCAAATTTTGGCAGAGTAACGGTAGGGTGTGCGATTTAGGGGCGATTTGAGGGTGATGAGTCTCTGCGACCGACTCCACCTCTATTTATACCAACCCTAGATCCAATCGTGCGACTGAGTTCATACGCACCTTTCAGTCGTGCGAGTGGGACTCAGTCGTGCGATTGGGTCAGTCGCCCTTCTCCAGTCGTCCGACTGAAGTTCAGTCGTGCGACTGACTCACTCGTTCGCACTTAAGCCTCCGACTGGACTAATCGTATGATCCATTCGGTTGGATGGTCCATACTCATAGTTCATTCGTGCGAATGGACTTCATTCGTATGGTTAGTCCATACGTATGGTCCATTCGTGCGAATGGGTCATACTTAGTTAATTTTCTGCCATTTTTGTCAATTTACTTTAAACTCTTTTAGATTAATTAAATTAACGTTATGAGTCTTTGATCATCTCAGACATGATCCTTTTATCTTGAAAACACTTTGATCACCTCAGACGTGATCCTTTTAACCACTTTGGTCACCTCAGACGTGACCCTTTTAAAAACACTTTGTCACCTCAGACGTGACTAATTTAACCTTTCAAAGCACATATGGTCATCTCAGACATGACCCTTTTAGTGAGTTTATTCCTTCTGATTTTCCTGATGTAGCCCGACACTTGACTCAAATTAAAACTTAAAACGACTAACTAATTTAAGAATTTAAACTAATTACATAATCAGACATATTTTTGACTTTTTGTGAGAGATAAATCCAGAGATTGATATCTGCGGGATTTGGTTCGGGAATAGATAGCTTCAACTTCGATTTTTCATATCTGGACCAATTCAATTTTTTTGGAATCATACAGGCAATTCAAATCATGTGGGACTAGTTATTAAACCTTTTGATGCTCAAGTTCTCGGTGTTCATCCAGAGTCGTTAGCAAACTAAGGAAATCATACTGAAACTCTTAGATTTTCACATTGATTTGAGCCTTTGAGAATGTAGCCACAATGATTGTCAGTATGTTTGTCCACTTAAATCCATACACAGACTTTTGACACAGACTGGTGACTAATTTAGGTTTAATTATTTCAACTAACATTTGTGGATCCCACACTTATATGGTAATCAACATTCCTCAGGAGCTTTTGAGCGGTCTACGGGTATTATTACAAGAAGAGACTATTCTTAGAGCTTTCAAAGAGAAGCCTGTCCTCAGGTCAGTGCCATCGCACAGCAGAGAGGCGGCAAACAACAATGAATTCTAGAATATCTAGGTTATGCTTATCCTCAGGTCAGTGCCATCGCACAGCAGAGAGGCACACAACCTATCTCCTTGTTAGAGCAGATTATTTTATTTTGCACAAAATGCACCAACAACATAAGTCATTAGCTTTATTGCATTTGTCTTTCATTTTTTTTCATGCTTAGCTCTAATTATGGTCATCCGCACACATTTGTGGCGTTTAATTGCTCATTACCCCTTATTGGAATATTGTTGATTGTGTTAACCAGTGATAAGATGGAAGCCCACAGTCAGTTGAACAACTTAGTTTGATCTTGAGATCACCAATCAGGTCTATTTGTCTATTGTGTTGAATCTACCAACATATCATATATGGTCTAGCAGCCTCTAAGTCTACTTTCTTTGTGTCACCTTAGGAGTTGCCAGTTTTCTATCATCTTTCCTTTTAGTATTTCTTAGACTACACAGATTTATACTTTGAACTTTTGCATCTTTCTAAAACTTAAATTTTAAAGTCCCTCTTGATTTGTTCCTGTGTACTATCATTTTCCAAAGGTATTGAATCGGTATCACAGACACAATCTACCTTATTTCAGCTAGCTACTCCTTCTCCCTCATTTTTTTTTTTTTTTTTAATGTTAACTTGCTGACATATTCTCCCCCTAAAATACTAAAATCATTTCTGGTTTAATTATTTTAGGATTTTAATTAACAGCAAAATAACATGAGTTAAATAAAATAAAATCAAATAGACAAATCAAATTAAATAAAATAAAATTTAACTAAACGACATCGGACTACACATTTTCATCATCAGGAATTACCTCACTTTTCTTTTTAACGCCGTTGACCTCTAATAAATATTGAAAACGTGGTTTATCAAAGGCTTTAGTATAGAGGTCAGCGCGTTGAAAATCAGTATTAATTTTAACCACATCAATTAAGTTCTTTTCAAAGCAATCTCTTATGAAATGGTATTTAATACCGATGTGTTTGGTCTTAGGATGTTGGACCGGATTTTTAGTTACTGCAATTGCAGCAGAGTTATCAACAAAAATAGGAGTAGATGAGAATTTTAAACCGTAATCCCGCATTTGCTGTTGAATCCAGATGATTTGTGAACAGCAACTTGCAGCAGCAACATATTCGGCTTCACAGGTTGACAATGCAACCGATGTCTGCTTCTTACACTGCCAGGTAACTAATCTTCTCCCAAAGAATTGACACCCGCTGATGTAGACTTGTAGTTCATCTTGCAGCCCCCGTAATCCGAGTCACTATACGCGGTAAGCTCAAAGTCATCATCATGAGGGTACCACAATCCAAGTGTGGGTGTACCCTTCAGATAACGAAAAATCCTCTTGACCCCGATCAGATGGTTGACCTTTGGTTTAGCCTGATATCTTGAACATAGACATGTAGCATACATAATATCAGGTCTTGAGGCAGTGAGATACATGAGGGATCCGATCATTCCTCGGTACATAGTGGCATCTACTAGATCTCCATTCTCATCAGGTGCTATATCATGATTCGTAGCAAGTGGAGTCCCAGCAGCAGAAGCATTCTCCATGTCAAAGCGACTGAGAATGTCTCCTACATACTTGGTCTGATGTAGAAAGATTCCATTAGGTGTTTGATCCACCTGTAACCCGAGAAAGAACTTCATCTCCCCCATGGCACTCATCTCAAACTCTTTCTTCATTACTGCTTCAAACTCTTTACATAACTCTTCGTTCTTTGACCCGAAGATTATGTCATCAACATATATCTGTACAAGCAGTAGGTCGCCATCCTTTTCCTTAATAAACAGTGTACAGTCAATTACTCCCCTGCGAAAGCCGTGTTTCACAAGATGAGTTGAGAGTTTCTCATACCAAGCTCGAGGAGCTTGATGAAGCCCATACAAAGCTTTGTCGAGCTTGTAAACTCTATCCCGATGGTAAGGATCTTCAAAACCCTCGGGTTGACTTACATAGACTGTTTCTCTGATTTCCCCATGAAGGAATGCACTCTTTACATCTAATTGGTAGACTTTGATCTTCATGTACGATGCATAGGCAAGGAAGATACGAATAGCTTCCATCCTTGCCACGGGTGCAAACACCTCATTATAGTCAATTCCCTCGACTTGGCGAAAACCTTGAACCACCAGTCGAGCTTTGTTCCTGATAATGACCCCTTGGTCATCCTTCTTGCATTTTAGTACCCATTTAGTGCCAATGACTTTAGCACCTTTAGGTTTATCAACCAGAGTCCATACACCTAACTTCTTAAACTGCAGAAGTTCTTCTTGCATGGCACTCACCCACGCCTCATCATTTAGTGCCTCACTGACATATTTTGGCTCAACCTGCGAGACAAAACATCGATAAGCACCATCATGAATGTATCCTTTCTCCATAACCGAGGCGTAATCAGCTGAGTATAACTGATTTCGGGTTTGTACTCCTGATCTGACATCCCCAATAACATTGTCAAGGGGATGATAGACGTTTAGTCGTGATCCTGGAGTAGTAGGAACAGCCACCTCAGAACCGAGATTATGAACATTTTGTTCTGCATCTGAGGTAGTTGGAGTTTGAGGTTCTGAAGTCGATGGAGCATCACTCGTAGATGCTTGTGGACTTTCAGGAACTGGAACCTGTTCCTCCTGACTGTTCTGGTCATCTGCTTCAGTTTCATCTTCAGAGGAGGAGTCACTGTCGTCGACTACTCCCCCTGACTGAGTAGATGATTCTCCCTGTGTGCTAGATGGTGTATTCAGAATATCATACATCATCCTAGTAGCTAGCTCATCATCCGAGGGAGAGAGAGGTATGTTGAAGGATTTGAAGAATCCATCATAATCGAAGAAGTAGGCAGGTCCTTTGCCTGTAGGTGGCGTGGTATATCTCTGAACGTCGACATTACACCACACTTCTACAAGACCCGTTGAGTTATTGTAAACTCGCTTATTCGGTATGTTGTATCCTAGAAAGATTCCTTCATCTGCCTTCTCGCTGAATTTTCCTTCTTGTGTCTTCTTCAGAAGTGTACACGGCGCGCCAAAAGGTTCAAGATACTCCAAATTCGGTTTGCGTCTTTGTAGTAGCTCATAACATGTCTTTCCGTGGCGCTTGACTATTAGGACTCGATTCAGTGTATAACATGCATTTGCTACTGCCTCATTCCAGAATTGGATAGGCAGTTTCGAGTCAGCCAGCATAGTCCGTGCAGTCTCTATCAAGCTTCTATTTTCCTCTCAGCAACACCATTCATCTGAGGCGTGTAGGCTGAAGTGAATTGATGAACAATTCCCTTTTCCTTGCAGTATGCCTCCATCCATTGATTCTTGAATTCTGTCCCGTTGTCTGAGCGTACTTGTCTAACTTTTAGCTTGTAGAGAGATTCCAGAGTGGTGACTAATTCCTTGAATGACTCAAATGTTTCTGATTTGGATTTCAGAAACATTACCCAAGTGAACCTTGAGTAGTCATCAGTGACCACAAAACAGTACAAATCGCCTGCAATGCTCCTTGTACTGACTGGACCAAACAGATCCATGTGAAGAAGTTCAAGAGGAAGTTCTATTGAATGAACTTTCTTTCCTTATGAGACTTCTTTGTCTGTTTGCCTTTCTTGCAAGCTACACAAAAGTCAGGAAGTTGGAAGTTCTTGACATTTACTCCTCTCACTAAATCCTTCTGAATCAAGTGATTCATCTTCCTTTGACTAATGTGTCCCATTCTCCTATGCCAGGAGATTGAGTCCTTCTCAGTAGCTTTAGATAGAAAGCACTGCACCTCATGATCCGTTGGAGCAGCTGTTGACAGATCCAAGACATAAAGGTCCTTATATCTTGAAGCAGTCATCAGAACTTGGTCCTCTGGAATCATATAGTCTTTCTTCAGCACGTAACACTTCTTGTTGTCGAAGATGACTTTAAATCCTTTATCGCAGATTTGGGAAACAGAAAGTAAGTTATTCTGAAGTTGTTGAACGTAGTTCACCTTATCAAACTTAACTTTCTGATTTCCCACTTCTCCCTGTGCTGTGATGTATCCTCCCTTGTTTCCTGCAAAGGAAACATGCCCTCCTTTTATTTGTTTGACGTTTGATAAAAGGGCTCTATTTCCTGTCATGTGCCTGGATGCTCCGCTGTCTATAATCCACGTGTTAGTCTCAGCGCTATACCGAACACCCTGCACATATCAAGTAAATGTATTAGTTTAGGTTAGGAACCCAAGCCTTTACTGTCTTGGGTTTCCCAGAGGCATCACACATCATAAACTCTACCCATTGACCCTTAGAGGGTGAGGGTAGCTCAGATTCCTTCTTGTCATCAGTATCAGACACACAGGATGACTTCTCTTTCCATAAGCCAGATTTGTGCAATGCCTGTTTATGATAAACAGTCGTCTGGCTTACAGGTTGGACTTTAGGTTCACTAGATCTTCTAGGTGGAGTTAGAGAACTCCTCTTAGAAGACCTAGGTCTAGAGTCCTGAAGATCAATCTTCTTCCTAGGTGTCTGATAGAAAGGACAATAGGAAGCAATATGTCCACATTCTCCACAGTTGTAGCACAATCTGCTATCAACTTTATGAGTAGACTTTCTTTGTGGAGAAATGCGTGACACTTTAGGAACATCAATCACTTTAGGTTTTGACTCTTGCATGTTTGATGTTTTCTCTGGTTTAACAAATTTAACTGTTTTAACCTGTTTAACTTGTTCCACTTTTTGGTTAACTGGTTTTTGACTTGTAGCATGTGAAAAATTAACGTTTGAAGTCTTTTTGGGTTCTGATTTGACTCTGTTTGACCCTGACTTTAAGTTAACTTTTTCAAATTCATTTTCCAGATTAACACAAGGCAATTTACCCTTTGCCTTTGAAGTGGCCTCCTTTTGTTTCTGTCCAGATTCAGTAGATGAACATGATGTGTCTGGATCAGTAACAAGAGGAGTGGTCACCACATGATCCTTGATTGGGTTGTTGTTTACTGGTTTAGACTTGGTGTTCATCAAGGTTCAGGTGGTGGTGGAACCACTTTGTAGCCTAATCCCTCCCCATTATTCCTTTCTCTCACTAAGTGTTGAACTATGTGTGAAGAACTAGTCCAACTATGCAGTTTCTGTTTTAAGGAATTAACTTCTACTTCTAGAACTGCCTTTTGCTTCTTAGTGTCCTCTAGGGAGTTTAGATAGTACCTAATGTCATTTGCTTGATTAAAGGCAACTACTTCGGTTTCCCTAAGTTGTTTAGTCAATAGGTCTATCTTTTCTTTATAACTATGCTCATTTTGTTTTAGAACTCTATTGGCCTCAGTGCATAGTTGTAAATCTTTTACTAAGTTATCATTGTGATCTAATAACCTAGCAAATTTTTCATCAATGCTATTCCTAAACATATCACAGTTAGAACAAGCATGATTATTAAACATTTGGTCAGTTGTACTTACCTGTGTTGTTTCAGAAGAGTTAGCCATCAACGCAGCATCAGACGTCTCTGGTTCTGGTGATTCTGACTTTTCTGTTTCTGACGTGGAAGTCTCCTCCTTTGGTTGTAACTGACCTCAGCTGCAGTTGTTTCTTCACTGTGTGACATCGCTATTCAACTGCTAAATCACCTTCACTCGCAGAATCATCATCAATATCTTCAACACTGGCAATGTTAGATTTGAGACTGGTGAGACAAATCTAAAACTCCAGTCCTGTCCTTCATCATGAGCAGTCAAGGCTTTTGGGTCCTTGTTTGATGAAGTAGAACTGGAAGCTTGCTTGTCTTGGCGAGTAAAGGATGAGAACGGGTTCCCATTACCCGTCTTCTTTGGCTTGACACATTCTCTCTTGAAGTGCCCTTTCTCTCCACAGTTGAAGCAGGTCACTTTGCTCTTGTCAAAGCCAAATGTGGTGTCCTTAGTAGCTATCAAATTTTGTCCTGTCTTCTTAACAAACTTCTTCGCCCTTCGGACAGCGCTAGCTAAGGCCCACATTATATCCATTCTTTCAAGCTCCATTTCATCTACCTGCTCGTAGTCTTCATCTGCCAGATGACAGTTTCCAATCTTCCCAGCCACAAGTCCATCATATGAATGAACTACTGCGGCTAGAAGATCCATATGCTCTCGTGCTACTTCTACGGTCACATTACCGAGGTTCTCGGTCTTCAATTTGGTAGCACTTGCTTCTGATCCAATATAGTGGGTACATGACGACCCTGACGTGTCTGATCCAGAAGGAGAAGCATGTGAAGGACCTGACGAGCTAGACACAAATGCTGTCTGGAGAGGTGCTCCAGATGTCTTAGCTTGAGGCGTGGCGTTGTATAAAGCTGGGTTTGTGTATACGAAGACTTCTGTGCTCTATACTTCATCCTTAGTGCTTCTTCACGCAGCTTGAGAATGAAGTCATTTATATCCAGCTTTACAAGCATTCCATTCTGTCTAAGATTAGACACGAATGAAGCCCACTTATCAGGCAATCCGTCTGCGAAGTTGCTTACTTTCTCTTCCATAGTCGTTTCCACTCCATGTGTATGCAACTCGCTCATCAAGTGGTAGAATCTGTCTATGACTTCATCTAAACTCTCGTTACCAATCGATGAGAAGTTATCGAATTCCTTCTTTAACTCCTTTGCCTTGATTGCCTTCAATGATGCATTCCCATCATATCTCTTCTCTAGCTCATCCCACAGTTTCTTGGACTGCTTGTTCTCTGAGTACTGGTGGAATATGTCTTTGGGGATCGACTGAGTGATCAATGCATAAACCCTTTTCTCTGCATTGTACTTTACTTTCTGTGCGTCAGTCATCCCACTTAACGTTAATTTTACTCCATCTGCTCCCACCGGTGTACTATACCCAACCTCGATAGCTTCCCACAGATTAGGATCTACTCCATTGAGGTAGATCTCAAAACGTTGTTTCCAGTGGGGAAACTCATCTAAAGTCAAGAGCTTTGGTGGTTTATTGTGATTACCCACCTCACTCTCAAGCAACAGCAGGTTCTGAATTCTTGAGTCCTTCCCAGCAGTAAAGGCTGACATCTGATCTTCCATGGCTAATAAACTTAGAATCTAATCAAATAAACTTTAACTGATGCGACTGAAGGATGCGAATGGTCTTATCGTGCGTATGAACTCTGCGATTGGTTCAACCGTGCGACTGAACAGGGCGAATGGTTCAGTCGTGCGAATGAATCTGGTGCGTATGAGCTATGCGAACGAACGGTTCAGTCGGCCGAATGAGGGTGCGACTAGGTCCAGTCGTGCGAATGAGCACTGCGAATGGAGTCCAGTCGTGCGAATGGGTCACTCGTGCGACTGAAGCTGCTGTTTTGCGAAAATTTCTAGGTTTGACGGGTTTCAGCCGTAAAAATTCGAAATTTCGCAAGTCCAAATCGCCTAAGTCCTAGAAACTGAACTTCGATGAGCAGGGAACGTCCAAGATCACTTTTGATGCTAAAGATTGCGTTTTTCGTGCAAAAACACAAACTTTTATGCAATCTTGATTGAATCAACACGAAATCAAGAGCCAAAGCTCTGATACCACTTGTTAGGACCTGGTATTTGAACGAAATACCGAGTGATTGCGTGTTAAACCAACTCAAATAGTGCGGAATCCTATTTGATTGGCGATCCAATCAGTGAGAACACACGATGAATCAATCAAGAATTGAAATCAACGTCAGAAATCGATTAGGAACCGATCTGATGTGTTCTGTGAACTTGGAGAACGATTTGGGAGGCTTCTGGACGGCTAGGGTACGTCTGGAATCGTAATGGGATGAATGCTTACGTTTTCCCACGAATTGGGTCTATTTATAGGTTAGTATTGTTCAATCGTGCGACTGGGCCATAAGTATGGTTCAGTCGTGCGATTGAACCATGCGGTTGATTCATCCGCACGACTGAGTGTTCAGTCGTGCGATTGAGTCAATCTTATGTGTCAATCATACGACTGATCCAGTCTCCTGTTTCAGTCGTGCGATTGAGTCAATCGTATGAAGTTATTCATGCGTGTGGTCCATTCGCATGGGCCATTCGCATGAGAACTTCATTAAGTTAAGTTTGAATGTTTTATTAATATAACATAATGTGCACTCATTCAAACATACATAAACCCAATCAATTCAATCACAACTCATTAATGAAATATTAAACATCACATGTAACAAACAATTCATTTCATTTCATTAATCAATACAACTTACATCATAATCAGACAGACAAGATTCATTACATTACAGCTCATGATCTAGGGACATACATGCATCAACATAACATCAAATATTCTTTCTAGGCTAAAAACTCTTCGGAAGATGAATTAACTTGGAGGAATTTTCCTTCGGAAGATGCATAATACATCTTCCGAGGGTTAATTCTCTTCTGAATAACTCGTATTAACAAATTTATGAAGAAAAACTTTTTGTAACAGGGCTTAGATTTTATTGGCAGAGACAAGGCACATTTTGAAGAGGTTTTTAAAGCAGATAAGCTAATCCATGTTGATCATCCCAATAGCTGTAATAAGAAACTTAAATCTTTGTTCATCAAATTCTTTGGTGAACAAATCAACATATTGTTCATTTGAGTCAACTTTGACTAGTTTAATCATGTTTTTCTCATGAATATCTCTAATAAGATGATACCTGATGCCGATGTGCTTTGTCTTGGAGTGCTTGAACAGATTTTCTGTAATAGAAATGACGCTCTTATTGTCAATGTAGATAGGTGTCCTCATGAAGTTGAATCCATAGTCTAGCATCTGATTTTGAATCCATAGCAGCTGAGCACAACAACTAGCAGCAGGAATGTATTCAGCTTCAGCAGTTAATGTTGTGACACAGGATGGCTTCTTGCATTGCCATGAGATGATCCTTCCACCAAGAAATTGACATCCTCTTGATGTTGATTTTTTGTTGATATTGCAGCCAGCATAGTCACTATTAGTTGAACTTTAGATTCCTTAGATACCAGAGACCCAGTGTAGGTGCTCTTTTAAGGTATCTAAGGATTCACTTGGCAGCAACTAGGTGAGACACCTTTGGAGCAGCCTGTTATCTAGCACAAATGCAAGTTGCAAACATGATACAGGTCTACTGGCTGTGACATACATCAGAGATCCAATGATTGCTATATACTGATGTTGATCAGTATCCTCCCCGTCAGAGTCAGGACAAAGATTGTGATTTCTGGGTATAGGAGTCTTTGCTGCCTTACAATCCTTCATATCAAATATTTCTAAAATCTCATTAACATAGTTAGATTGATTGATAAAGAACGATTCTTTCATTTGCTTCACCTGAATTCCAAGGAAAAAATCTATTTCCCCATGGAACTCATCTCAAACTTCTTCTTCATAATGCTTTCAGCCTTTACACATTTGGTCTTTTGAGGAACCAAATATGATGTCATTAACATAGACTTGTACAAGCAAAATGTCTTTCCTGGACTTCCTTATGAAATGGTACCTTTGGTGTAACCATTCTTAAGGAGAAACTAAGACAAGATCTCATACCACAGCCTAGGTGCTTGGTGCAGCCCATAGAGAGTTTTATGCAATTTGCACACATATTCGGGGTGCTATGTATCTTCAAATCCTGGAGGCAGACACATATAGACTTTTCTATCTATATCCCGTATAGAAATGCACACTTGATATCAAGCTGGTAGACAGTAAAATTCTTGGATTTAGCATAAGCAAGAAAGATTCTTACTGTCTCAAGTCTTGCAATGGGTGCAAACACATCAGTGTACTCAATTCCTTCCTCTTGTGTGTATCCATGAACTACCAATCTTGCCATATTTTTGATGATCAAGCCTTTATCATCTCTCTTGTTTCTAATACCCACTTTGTGCCAATGGGTACTTGACCAGATGGTAGTGGACATAGATTCCAAACCTTTTTTCTTTTGAATTGAAGCAACTCCTCTTGCATTGACTCAACCTAACTACTATCTTTCAATGCTTCCTCTACCTTCTTTGGTTCCATTTGAGAAAGGAAGCATAAGTACAATTAGATATTCCCATTATGAGTATGTCCCCTTGTTTTCACACCTTCAGAAACATCTCCAATGATGTTCTCAGTTGGGTGAGTGTAGGGAATCTTGAGCCTACGGATCACATCCAATTGAATGGATAGATCCAAATGAGAGTTCTACTCAGGAATTTGAACACTTGGTCCAGCTGATGTCTCACACTCATTCAATGAGGACTGATTGAATGAAAGAGAGACAACATCAATAGCATTATGTTGTGAAGCAGCATTAATAGTTGCTTGTTTCTTCAGATTGCTGCTTCTATCAGCTTGGTGTTGTGCAGTGTTTGAGTTATCACTAGATGAGATTTGAGGCTCACTTTGTTGACAAATGGTTGAAGCTCCACTAGTTCCTAAGATATTCATGCTTTCAGGTCTTCCATTTATGGGAGCTTGATTTTCAGCAACTCTTGGAGAACTTGGAAGCGGTTTGGGTAACTCAAACAGTTGATCATCATCAAAATTACTTTGAGTACTTGTTCTAGCTAAAAATTCTCACAAGAAGGTTTAGAATAGTTTGGAAACAATTCTAAATCAAAGAAATGGTCAGGTCCATTCCCCCTAACACAAGGAGTGTGCTCATTTACAACAATGTTGGAAGATTTCTCAAATTGTTGATTCTTAATGTTGTAAACTCTATGGAAAATAGAGTTAGAGGAATATCCAACAAAGATAGCATCATCCGACTTTTCAACAAATTTTGCCAAATTGTCCTTTGCGTGAAGTATGGTGCACCTGTTGCCAAAAGACCTAAGAAAACCAATGAATGGTGGTCTCTTGTTTCATAGCACATAAGGGGTTGCTCTATTCTGCACATAGCATGCAATGTTAACTGCCTCTGCCCAGAATACTAGCGGCAGCTTTGAATCAATAACATAGTCCTAGCAGCCTTGATAAGTGAATATTTCTCCTCTCAGCAACACTGTTTTGTTTAGGAGTTCTAGGAGCACTTTATTATCTCACACTCCCTTTTGAGCTATAGAATGAGTAAAGAACTTGATTCTTAAACTCAATCCCTTGGTCACTCCTAATAAATTTAACCTTATGATCAATTTGATTTTATATTCTAAGAATAAAAGATTTTAAAGTTTCATCAGTTTCATCTTTAGTTCTTAAAAAGATTACCCATGTGAATCTAGTAAAATCATCAATAATCACAAGGCAATATGTATTCCTTCCAATGCTCATTATATGTAAGGTCCTTGTCAAGATCGAATCTACATATTATTGCACTTGAAATCAAATTAAGACGGATGTGTCCGTTTGTGATATGAACGAACATTTAACAAACTCAATCGAATATTATTAATCAAACGATGACAATACCAAAGGAGTATACATCATTTAAGCTCGATCCACTCGAGGTGAGCTCCCCTCAGGTGGTCTATCACACATCTCTTTGCTTTTTAACTCTTAAAGCACTTTTACAAATGAACACACATGTTGAAATACAAAGGAGAAACATCTATATATACTATCCAGATGTTCTCGCGCGACAACTCTAAGTTTTCCCACGATGTCATTTTATCCACAATCTTAGAGTTCACGCTTCCTTGTATTTCTCGCATAATTTGAGTTTTTGATTTTCACTTAATATTGTAATCCATAAAGGCTAGGTCCTTACAATTCCCCTATGGATTATGATATCAAGCTATGTTTGACATCAGTCACTCATCTTCAAGAATTATCTGATCATCGAGTATCTTTCACTTTAGTATTCCCCTCAGCTTTAACCTCCTCCTAATGTATAGTTTCATAAAGGATATCACGCCTGAATCAAGATTAACTTTTCGATCTTGATTATTACAACTTAAGATGTTTTAGGCGTATGAAAGAGGGATCCAACATCCATTTAGGATTCCTGAAGAACCCGATTCTTCAATCTGATGACAAAATTCTGTGACGACGAACTAGATCATCTCAAGTATTATTCCCCCTAAGTAAGATGTAATAAGCTCATATTTTCAGAGCAAGAATACCAAACAATCTTGATTCTTCACTTAATCAACCCGTTCGATCATTTCCCCATCAGTAAGAAGATAAGCCCACATTGTCAAGTTTCAATTCACGAACGACCTGAATCAAATGTTGTAGATATAGGATCTTGAACTTGATCAAATATCACAAAAAACTCCTTGTTTAAATAACATGGTGAGGTTTTTGCATGAGAAATTTTCGCAAATGACGATTTCTGCAATGAAGATTTTGCATAAACATTCTCATGAAAAGTATTCTCATGAAAAGTACTCAAATGAAAGTTCTCACATGAAAGTTCTCACATGGAAGTTCTCACATGGAAAGTTCTCACATGAAAGTTCTCACATAGAAAGTTCTCACATGAAAGTTCTCACATGGAAAGTTCTCACATGGAAAGTTCTCTCATGGAAAGTTTTCGCATGAAAGTTTTCACATGAAAAAGTTTTTGCATGAAAAATTTCTCTCATGTAAAGCTCTCTCATGAAAATGTTTTCGCAAAATACGGTTATTTTTGCGAAGTTCTCGCACGATGCAGTTACTCCCACGAAAACTTCAACCAAAATCGACTTTTGTGATTTTGAATCACTGCTACGATCTGAAATCTTCGCTTTCCACTAAAAGTTGAAGATACCAAGCATAATGATGTATCAAAGCCGATTTCATGTGTGTTCACCCTCGGCTTAATCTTCTTTTCCTTTGAAACCGGTCTAAACTCGATCTAAACCTTTAGATATTCAACCTCCATGTTTAACGTCTTAAACGGATGATCGCGGAATGAAAATCCATGTATCAAGAGCAACACCTTGCTCTGATAGCAAATATAAGGTCCTTGTCACGACCGATTCCACATATTGTTGCACTTGATAATCAAATTAAGACGAATGTGTGCGTGTGTGATATCAACGAACATTTAACAAACTCAATCGGATATTATTAATCAAACGATAACCATACCAAAGGAGTCTACATCATTTAAGCTCGATCCACCCAAGGTGAGCTCCTCTCGGGTGGCCTATCACACATCTCTCTGCTCTTTCACTCTCAGAGCACTTTTACAAATGAACACACATGATGAAATACAAAGCCGAAACATCTATATATACTATCCGGATGTTCTCGCGCGAGAACATAAAGTTCTCGCTCGGCAACTCTGAGTTTTTGCCGATGTCATTTTTATCCATAATCTTGGAGTTCTCGCTTCCTTGTATTTCTCGCTTGATTTGAATTTTTCCTTTTCACTTGATATTTTAATATTTAAAGGCTAGATCTGTGACAACCGACCTCCAGGTTGTTACCCTAACCCTAGATTACTTGCTTTATTATCCATGTTATGAGTGCTAATAATTGAAACTATCCAACCCTACTATGAAATTGGAATCAAATCTTACTATTTGATGTAAATTATGATTTTATGTGATTTTTATTATTGACCTTTAACCAATTTAGGTTTCTACCTTTTTAAAAATTAGTGTTCCGGGAATGTCAACTAGTCACCCTTACAAAATTAAACTCAAGAGAAGGCAATTAAAATGTGAGCATACACACTCACACTTACATAATTTCGGCCATGCATGCATGGGCATGCATTAGATACCTCAATTCACCTTCCACTAAATAATACATAATACCCAATACTACAAAATTACACTACACAATATAAATTACAATTAAAAGTAAATGAAAAATCCTTCCCCACTACCCTCCAAGATCGGCCGCCCCTCTCACCACTCCCCTCCTCTCTTCACCACCACCCCCCACACCCACTCACCTTTCATGCATCTCTCTCCCTCTCTCTCCCTCTCTCCCTTTATTCGAACTCACCAGCTGATCCAACACACACACACATCTCACACCACTCTCAAACAATTCTCTCTAGTCTTGTGAAGAAAATTCGAAGACCACACCAAGTTCCATTCGGCCAAGAGCAAAACCGCAAAGAAGTGGCCTTGTTCGCGAGATTTGGTCACACAACCGTACTTGTTCCACCTTTCCAGCCTTAGTTCGAGTTTCTCCATTCAAGTCCAAGGAGTTTCAAGCCATTCACGGCCATCAACACCTTCTAAACCGTGAGTTACATCGAGTGTAAGCTCAAGTTGTCGGTTTTGTGACATTTCTCTTGTTTTCTCCATTTATCATCTAAGAACCGTGTATTTCCTTGTTGTAGCAGAAACATCTCACGATCATCTCGTTCTTAAGGAGTTCCCAACGTTCTTGAAGGTAAACTTCATGTTATGTTAGTCATTCTTGAGGTGGAAACCGATTTCCACCATGAAAACCCTCATTTTGAGTGTTTTGACATCACCTAACTTGTGAAAGCTTAAAATCTTGTAAACCAAACTTGTGACCTGCATTTTTATGACTTAATGGACTCCCAAGAACCTGTTTTTAAAAGTTCCAAGTGGATACATACTCAAATCCACGGTTGATATATGGATTACACCTTGAAACCCTTCTTTCTACATGTAACAACACCCTTTTAAGCATTTGTTTGAAAAATCCTTTCAACCAAGACCCATAACCTACTCATGTACGACTTAATGACACCTTAATAATCTGTTTATGAAGTTAAACGAAGTGTTGGTAACATTTAAACTCAAGTTAAGATGGTTTACACAAGTGTAATTGTCGGTTATGACATTTTCTACATATTTAAAGCATATGGATGTATAGATCAACTAGGCAACATGTTAGGACTGAAATTACAGTAGGTTTTAGTGAATATTAGAAGTGTTAGCAATGTTTAATCCCTGGAATAAAAGACATGTTGTGATTTACCCTCTTTTAGTCACTTTCGGGACCTGAAAACATGGTAAAATGACTTTAAAAATAGTAAGAATATGAATTTAACACTCTTGAAAAGTATTCCAGGCTCAAAAATGATAAATAACGTATTCTGGAGTCAATGGATAATTTAAATGGTCAAAGAAACAAATAAATGACGTTTTAACTAAACACGGGTACAAACCGAGCATCGTTTTTGAGAAAAATCCATAAAAATAGAGTTCAAAGCTAAGACTTATAAAAATCATATGATTTCAGTAAGTTAAGTAATAAAAGACTTAAAGGATTTGAAAAATTGGTCAAACAAGCTTTAAATGGTCAAACCCGGTCAAAACCGCGTTTTAACGGGTCAAACGTAAAAACAAGATTTCCCAACTATAAAAGGCCAATTTACACAATTTAAGGACTTAAAAATTTATAAAGATATCTTTTAGAAAATACCTACTGGTCCAAGATTCAAATATATGAAAACTCCAAATTACTGTTAAACTATCCGGCTTTTACCGTAACCGGGAGCGTTAAACGCGCAGTTTTTAAATCGAACCCGTAAACTAAAGTTTTGAAACACTTACTCCATAATAATTATAATGTGACTCTAATAATCTGATTTTTGGTCTTAAATGACATAAAGGGCAAGAAACTAAACTTGAGGGTAGAAACTGTCAATTTTAAAACTTGAGGGACCAAACTGTAAAATTTTTCCAAACCTTATAACCGACTTCCAGGAAACTAATAAACACTTGAACAACAAAATCTCTTAATATACTTAACCTAATGAAGTGAAAATCCCCAATTTTCATGAGGACGCCTTGACTTGCCATAAAAGGAAACTTTTTATACAAACCTTCACGAAACCAAAGCCTTTCTCAATAGCTAAACTCTTGACACCATTGTTGCACTTTGAATGAGTTTAGGGCAGTAGCTTATTGCTTAATATGTACATGTTAGGGTGCTAGACTTGTGACACTTTCCGGCACACCAAGAGACTTTTGATTTGGAAACCTAAGGTGAGTTCTAGTGATCCCCCTTTTTACTATTGTTTTGGGATGAAACATGCTCTACTTTTTATGAACTATGATTCTGCTTTATTTGATGATTCTATGTGGGATTTGTGGTTACCTTCTGATTCATATATCATGATCATTAATTCTTTCGTGAACCGCTTGATTTATATGGATAGATCTATTTGGGGAATCCCCCACACACAGTGGCTTCCGTTCCAGGAAGGTTACCCCACTGAGATCCTGAGGGATCGTTGTGGCATGTAACAAGTTTTGTTAAGATACTATGGTGAACCATCCGGGCAGGTAGGTTTCACTGGTTTGGGGCTCAGTTTCTTCCTTCGGGAATATCCGGTAAAACACAACTTTAGAAGTGGCTAACCGGGACTGAGTGCAGGGTTGATTATGATTTTATTTTTCCCATGATGATAAACAATGATTATTTTCTTTTAATCAAAAAAGGATTTATTAAGTCCTTTTTTTTAAACTTTAAGCACTTGAATTCACCAACTTTTTAGTTGACACAATTTTCTTTTGAGCATGTTTCAGGTAATATATGAAGAGATCCTAGCTGTTGTGGAGACCTAGACTTATCCCCATGACATGGCATTGGCTTATTTCCTTGATGAAACAATTGAACAATTTATATTTTGTGTTGAACAAGTATAATTTTATTTTTATGGATGATTGTAAAACTCATTTGGGGGCTTGATGTGTCTCTAGCCCTGTTACCCTTTTTAAAACTGTAATGCCATGTGATATTCTCTCCTTTGAGCTCTTATAATGGTTTGTTTCCGCTACCATATGTTGTTGCTAGTCTGTGACGTCCCACCCTACCTGGGCCCGGGGTGTGACAGATTGGTATCAGAGCCAAAGGTTGTAGAGAAGTCGAGAATGCCATAGTAGACCCTAGGCTACATCCCTGATACCCTAGGACTGTCCTTGTGGGAAGTGTTGGGATGATCGGGTTGGGTAAATTGATGATTACACTTGATCAACGTAATCATGAATTTACCGGATGCGTAATTTCCATCACTGATCTTTAGGTTATGGTTGTACTTTTTCTGGTTTATATTGATGATTTGAAACTAATTTTAAAAAGGGGATTTAAACGATTTTTATGATGAACTATGTTATCCGATACTACTTGAAGAAACTATTGATCTGGGCAAAACAGACAGCTATATGTTGAAATAACAGATACTATTGCCATCACTACTATTATTAGTACTATTATGTAAATCATGAGCTATGAGAAACCAAATTACTCATGATTTATTTCTTACAGGACAACGTCAATGGCTGATAAAGGAAAGGCGCCTGCTCACCCCGACACTGAGACCGCTCCTACCGGAAACCTGAGGAGAGAGAAGCCCCAGACGGAGTATGAGGCGTACCTCCGGAGATGCGGACATCCAGGGTGGATATCCGTCACATCCAAAGACACTGAGGCTTCCGAGGACTCTTCCTCCACATCACCTTCCCGAAGCCGAACGCGATCCCACTCTCCTCAAGTAGCTGCTCTGACCCTCTCACCCATCCCACCTATTGGGAATAGGGGTGCGCGTACTGTCACCCGACCTCGCAAAAGCGTTAGCCCAGGATCCTCCGTATCCTTTAGAATGCCTCATCCTCCTCCCCCGCCTGTTAGGATTCCAACATCGGTACCCGCACTGTTTGACCCTCGTGACGAACGCCTGATGCCGCCGAGACATAGTATGTATGACGGCCCTAGCGTACTGGCTGGTGATAGGTACTCCCAGTCGAGTCGCCGGGCAAGTGATGTAGGACCCTTTGATGCGACATTGGATGAGATTTTGAGGACTGTTCGCCGTTATGAGCTGACTGTTCAGCACGCCACTCGAACTTCTCTGTCAGCTCAGTTCCAGGTGATGATGGCTACACAGGGAGTGAAGCGTTTGGAGCAGGAGTAGAGGAAGAAGGGTACAGGATGGTTTGGATGGCTAAAGAGGAAGTGGATGTGAGAACTGGAGTACTCAGTGGGATTATCTGTCTATGGACAGTAGAAGGAAACTATTTGAATTCTTATTCGATACTATTATTTTATTATTATGGGGGTGATGGCACCTTCCAAATTGTAAGAGCATGACTCTGATTCTATTTGTTTGGATGATACTATCGTAAACTGCTATTGGGATGCTAGAATTATTAAACTGTCTGTATTGAATTGCTATATGTTTTGTTGTGCTTTGAAATTTGTCTGTGTCTTTTCTAAAAGGTTGCCCAACTGTTATGTCATGTTTTGATTTGGACATTTTAAGGTTCTTTAGTGGGTTGGAAATACATATGTGCATGCCATGATCCCTCTTCCGAGGCATGGTGTGGTAGGATAATGATGCATAGGCTATCCGAAACAAAACTTTATGAGATGCTAAACGAATCTATTTGTGATACTATCAGAATGCCAACTCGCAGAGGAACACGTTTTGGTCGACGTGGAGCCACCAGGGGCCGCCATGAGGAAGCAAGGCCTATTGGAAACCAACCTACTCCACCAGGGACTCCCCACGGGGATAATACTAATCAAGAGAGTGACGAAAGGATTGCTAACCTCGTACCTCAGCAACTGGCAAACGCCATTCCGACTATTATTGCATAGATAAATGCAGACCGGGATAACACTACTGGTAATGAACGGCCGGTAAATGATGAGAGCCACGACGAAGAAGCCGAGGCGTTAAGGAATAGGTGCTCTTACAAGACCTTCATGGCATGTAAGCCCAAGGACTTCTATGGCACCGAGGGTGCTATAGAGACTTACAGGTGGATCGACGAAATGGAAGCCGTCTTAGACATCAGTGAGTGCAAGATGGAGCATATGGTGAGATTTGCATCACAATCTCTCAAGGGATCAGCTCTTGAATGGTGGAAGTCCATTACTCAGAGCCGTGGAAGAAACGTGGCTAACCGAATGGGTTGGACTGAATTCCGAGAGCTAATGACCAACAAATATTGCCTCATCAATCAACTCGAGAAGCTGGAGACAGAATTTTTAAGCTTGGAGATGAAAGGACCCAACTACACCGAATACATCAATCGTTTCTTAGCCATGTCCCGACTTGTGCCACATTTGGTGACGCCAGAAGCCAAAGGTGTAGCACGGTTCATCTGGGGACTACACCCAAGAGTTAGGGGTATGGTTCGTGCCTCTCAGCCTGTGACCCTGCAAGCTGCTGTCGACCTTACCAGCAGTTTGACTGATGATCTAATTAGGGCTGGATGGACCGATCAAGGAAGGGCTGATGAGAAGAAGAAGTTTGTTGGTGATAAAAGGAAGTGGTTTGAAGCGAAAAGAGCGGTTGGAAATAGCAGTGGGTCAAGTAGAAGGAGTTCTGAAGGAGTGAGACGTGATGATCAGGAAGCAAAAACCGGAGATTGTATACGGGGACAAGCCCACTCTGCAGCAAGTGCAAGTTACATCATCAAGGGGAATGTAACCCGATGCCCTGTTTTAGGTGCAACAGAACAGGCCATTTAATTAAAGACTGTACTTATGTATCGGGGAAACAATGCTACGAGTGTGGAGATCCAGGACATATGAGGAACAAGTGTCCTAAGTGTAGGATTCGATGTGCCCAAGACACTTAGAATATTGATGTGGTTAGTACGTTATGATCCAAGTCGGGTTATACCCAATAACAAGCTCAGCAAACACCAAATAATATTTATTGATGATATGATCATGCAATAAAATATTAACACCAATTTAGAAAATGGGTTTTCTAAATAAGTTGCATATGACATGGAACAATTTATTAGGATATATTGTTCAATGATATTATTTGTAATGTTATTTAGATGACATTACAAATTAATAATGGCTATATATGTTATACAATTAATGGGTTAGTTGTATACATTTTCTAAGAGGGACAAATTATAAGACCATTTAACATGTAATGTGTCTAAAAAAAAAAAGGGGGGGAAAACCCATTTCAAACCCCTTTTGGCCGCCCCCCTTCTTGTGTTCCTATTGGACCACTTTGTTGATTAGATACAAACAATTAAGGGGTCTTATGACTTGCCTCTTGGACCAGCCATTTGAAGAATACACATGCAACTAAACTCCAAGAAAAACTCTCTCTTCCATCTTCTCCAAACTCACGGTTTTGAAGGTGATATAGCAGCTTCTTCTTGAAGTTTTGGTGACCAAAATCCTAGCAACTAAGGTGTTTGCTTGAAGGCTTGTGGGTATAGACGTTTGAGGACTTCTAGCTTGAAGTCTTGGCCATTAATCAGCCCTCATTCAGCACTTTCTTGGACGTTTTTGAAGCTTACAACAGCCCTCTCCTTGGTCGTTTCTTGCTGCTCAAAGAGGTAGAATCATAGCTCATTGTGGCTGTGATTTTATGTAGTTTTAGTACATTTTCATAGCTTGATCATTCACATATTATGATCCTTTTCTTTGGGTTTGTTTTTCATCTAAAATGTTTACTAAGGAACATTATTTTCAGCTTATAAAATGGGTTTTATTAAGTTGTAACTCCGCTGCGTTTTTCAGAAAGTTTAAGTGGTTAAACATTGATTTTATGTTCTAGCAAACCCTACAATGGCATCAAGAGCCGGTTATGTGGATGACTTGCTTGATTTATCTTTTGAAATTGGTTTTAAAAGATGATATTAGACATGTTATAGGCTGATTTTGGGCTGTTATAGTTTATATGAATGATTCCCCAAACTTTCAAGGTCATATCACACATGCTAGTGATTAGACCTTGAAAGAAACATATTATGAATGTTGGTTGTTTGGACAATGATTAAAACCCAAAATTTCAGTTTATGTTGGCTGAAATTTGGGGTTTTAAATGGGGTCTTCATTATATGAATAGATGATATGATCATTGGTTGTTTAGTGCATAACCTAGCTTGTGGCCTTGTGTTGTTTGGATGATTCTAGTGGTTGTTTTATTCATTCAATTTGGTTGTAATATTTGTGTTTATTCATTTGGGTTGTAATTATTCATTCATTTGGTTATGTAATAATAGATTAGGTTCATTTCCTTTACTAGAAAAATGTATTAGGATACAATTTTGTAAAAGGAAGATGTACAAGATCAAGACCCAAAGATGGACACAAAGACACAAGAAACATGGAGCATTTGGATGCGGTTTCTAGTGGGAGGTTCTTGGAACTTTTATGATATGTTTGACCCTTAGAAAGACCATAGACAACACTTGTGATGGCAAACAAGTGTTGTCAACATAAGGGCTATGGTTATGCACATATGGTTGTTTATGTTTATGCTTGGTTGATTGTTTGTTGTTTGATTGTTTGGTTGATATTTGGATATTCATAACAAACTCATTAACAAACTTAACAAGCTGAAAATTGATGGTTCTTAAAAGTTAATAAAAGGTTATTAAAATGATTTAATGATTTTAAAGATTAAAATAGGTTTTAATCAAAGAACCATAAGGTACCTTGTATTTGAAAGCATGCAAATACAAGTACATAGAGTTTTCTAAACTAGAATTATGAAACCTCTAAATTTTTTTTTACAAACAAGATCAACACCGTCCTTTTACACAACACTTGAGTCACTTGGGAACTCTTAGTGGGATAAAGGTCACCTAACCATTTTGAGGGAACTTGTGACTTGAGGTGAGAATGCCTTATTTGTGGGATAAAGGTCACCTAACCACTTGTTTTGGCAAACTCACACGTGGGTGTAAGTAGGGTGTCTTGATTTGCAAATCATGTCAAATGGATCACCTACGATGTGGTTTCCAAATGGTGTTGATGGGATTAACATGCCGACTTTACATATGATGTTTCAAGTCGATCCCATATTTCTAGAAGTTGCAAATGGTTGCAATCGTCAATCGTTGACCACCTTATTAATTTAAATAGTGGGATAAAGGTCACCTAACCACAATTTAAATGTAATGTTGGGTTCTAGATTTTAATATGAAAAGACCTTAAAAGGCATTTATTATTAAAATTACAATATCGAAAATACTAAAATAAAACTTTGTTAAATTTTGTAGATGGCCACCAATAATGAAAATCACGATAACTCGTCCGCGTCAAACCAATCACTACGAGCGATCCTCCAAAAGGAACGTCTAAATCATAACAACTTTATTGATTGGTATCGAAACTTGAGAATCGTTCTCAAGCAAGAGAAACGATCATATGTTTTAGACGACCCTATCCCCGATCAACCTACTGAGGATGATCAGGAGGCCTTCAACGATTGGTTAAAGTACACTGAGGACTCCGTCCAAGTGTCTTGTCTCATGCTAGCGAGCATACTCCGGATCTCCAAAAGGAGTATGAACATCACGGAGCTTATGACATGATAACCCAGCTGAAGGAAACGTTCCAACAACAAGCGAGGGTTGAGCGCTTCGAAACGGTTCGAGCACTCCATGCATGTCGTATGGACGACAACCAATCTGTTTCATCTTATGTTCTTAAGATGATAAGTCATATTGACCGCCTCGAGAGGCTTAACTGTCCCGTCTCGAAGGAGTTGGCCACGGATTTGATCCTAAATGGCCTAACCAAGAAGTTCGAGACATTCGTGTTGAACTACAACATGAATGCATGGGACAAAAGCATTGGTGAACTTCACTCAATGCTCAAAACGGCCGAGGCGGCCATGGGTAAAAGGGTTTTACCCGTTCTCACCATCAATGAAGGTGGGAACAACAAAAGGCCTCATCCCGCACCCAAGGCAAAGGTTGCCAAGGGTAAGGGACATGCGTGGGGAAAGGGGAAAGGGGTGGTAAGGGTACCACCCAAACCACAAGAGAAGAAGCAAAAGGTTGCTACTAACGACCCATGCTTCAAGTGTGGGGAGATTGGACATTGGGCAAGGAATTGTCCCGTCCATCTCCAAGAGTTGAAAGCAAAGAGGGATGCCGGGCAGACCTCAGGTACAACATACATGATTCATATTGATCTTAATGTTACTTCTTCAAACACATGGGTATTAGATACCGGTTGTGGAACTCATATTTGCAATTTGTTGCAGGGGTTCAAAAGAAGTAGGGACTTCAATCAAGGTGATGTTAGCCTCTTCATGGGCAATGGAACAAAAGTCCAAGTTGAAGCTCGTGGGGACTACATCCTAAAACTTCCAAGTGGCTTGGATGTTATTTTGAAGAATGTTTTGTATGCTCCTAGTTTGACTAGGAACATTATTTATGTATCCCAATTAAGACTTTATGATTATGTATTATCTTTTATTGAAAATGATATTCATGTTTCTTTAAATGATATGTTCTATTTTAAAGCTATACCCATTAATGGTATTTATGAATTGGTTCATGAATATACTTTAAATAGTTCATTGTATCAAACTAGCACCAAGAAACTCAAGTTGGATTTGAGTGATACCTATCTTTGGCATTGTCGTCTTGGTCATATAAACAAGAAAAGAATTCAAACACTACAAAAGAATGGTCTTTTAAAAACAAGTGAATGTGATTCATTTGATGTGTGTGAATCTTGTTTACAAGGTAAAATGACAAAGGCACCCTTTAGTGGAACTACCGAAAGGGCAAAAGATTTATTAGGAATCATACATTCGGATGTATGTGGTCCTTTTAAGCCAATGACTAGAAATGGTGAAAGATACTTCATTACCTTTACCGACGACTATAGTCGCTATGGGTATGTGTACTTATTAAGGCACTGTTGGAGCATATATAGTCATATATAGTGTGTCCGTCGCTTGTCGAATAGTCTAGACTTAATGTAATAAACCTGATATGTTGTAAACACATGAAACTGGGTCATTTGCAGGAGCATATGCGAATGAGACTCAGTCGTGCGACTGAGCCTTGTTAATGGGCCAGTCGTGCGACTGAGAGAGGCGATTGGGTCATTCGTAAGACTGAACCATAAGTATGGTCCAGTCGCACGATTGAACCATACGCATGGCCCAGTCGTACGATTGAACCATACGCATGGTCCAATCGCACGAATGGGCCCAGTCGCATCTAATATGGGCCGAAGCCTATATATACCAGTTTCAATGTGTAGAGAGATTAAGGGTTTGGGGAGGGAGTCTGCCCGGGGGCCTAGGGCTGCCGGATGAGAGGGGAGGTCATGCTCGATCTCCCCTTGCCAAGAGTCTTGATTCTTATGTTGTAACGAGCTTGTAATCGTTAGGTTTTATCAATGAAACCATTATATTATAGTTCGTGTGATTGATTATCTCTTGGTTTTTGCTGTTGTTTATCCTTCCGTCAAGAACATGCTCGGATGTTTACCGATCCAGTGACTTCACAATTGGTATCAGAGCCGGTTACTGCTGGAATGATCTAACAATCATTCTAGCAACCCGAGCTCTTGATTTCTGGATCCAATTTCAGATCTTGACGTTAAACCCATTTCGTGTTCTTCGTGTTTTGCTCAGATCTTGTTACGTGTGTTGTTTCTATGTTAAAATCGAACTCGAAACCACGTTCCTATGACCCGTGCGAATTTGATGATGTCTATTTTGTTTCGGTTCATGTAAAATTCATCAAATTAGGGTTTTTGGCAGCTTTGGCGGCTGCAGATCTGAAAATCTGCGTACAGACCCATTCGTGCGACTGGACCATGCTAATGGACCATTCGTGCGACTGGACCATGCTAATGGACCATTCGTGCGACTGGACCATGCTAATGGACCATTCGTGCGACTGGACCATGCTAATGGACCATTCGTGCGACTGGACCATGCTAATGGACCATTCGTACGACTGGAATGCGACTGGAATGCGACTGGAATGCGACTGGACCAGTCTTATGACCAGTCATGCTACTGGACCAGTCTTATGACCAGTCATGCTACTGGACCAGTCTTATGACAAGTCATGCTACTGGACCAGTCTTATGACCAATCATGCTACTGGACCAGTCTTATGACCAGTCTCACGAATATATCATTCGTATCAACCATTCACATGAATGTGATAGTTTTCCTCCACGTCATACGGATGAACGGTGTTCCAGACAAAAAAAAAAAAAAAAAAAAAAAAAAAAAAAAAAAAAAACTGGAACTACCTTTTGCACAGATTTGAGGATGAGCAAAGCACATTCACCCTGAGATTCTTTTGTCAAATAAGTTTGATGTATACCCCATTATCCGTCGGACTTCCAGAATAGGTGAATGAAGTTGGAACACGAAAGAGAGGAGAGAAGATGTCAGCAATTGGTGCTGATTTTGTGGGGTAGTCAGGAGCATCTGACTATTTATGGGCCAATCAAGTTATATTATCCGCACAGAGAGGATTCTCATTCTTAGGGGGAATCCATGTATAGAGAGATTGAAGACGCAATCAGAAAGTGATGATGTGAGCATGTTTCTGATGATGAATCTACATGCATGCTGATTTGGTTGATATTGTCAGCTGTGGATTGGAACCTTCAACCTTTTGCCCAATACACCGTATGAAGACGCCAAGAGAGCACAACGTTTATATATTGGGATATGCTGAATGTGAGGGGGAATTTCTGCAGGTGTTAATGTTAATCAGGTTAACCTGTGTGAAGATTGAAGCAATGGAAAACTGTTCATGTCATTATCTGGAAAAATCAGTCATATGGGGAATCTTGATGCTGTGATGGTGTTCTACAAAGTAAACGAAAGCTGTTGTGCCTAAATTCATTTTCAGGGATATTGTAGCAACCTGACGGATCGACAACGTTGGCTAATATGGTGTTCGTTTGATTCTATTGACAACCAGAGCAAAGATTGACTGAAGATTGTAAGAGGTGTTATCTACTATTCGCAAGCAACGTCCAAGGGGGAATTTGTTGGAGCATATATAGTCATATATAGTGTGTCCGTCGCTTGTCGAATAGTCTAGACTTAATGTAATAAACCTGATATGTTGTAAACACATGAAACTGGGTCATTTGCAGGAGCATATGCGAATGAGACTCAGTCGTGCGACTGAGCCTTGTTAATGGGCCAGTCGTGCGACTGAGAGAGGCGATTGGGTCATTCGTAAGACTGAACCATAAGTATGGTCCAGTCGCACGATTGAACCATACGCATGGCCCAGTCGTACGATTGAACCATACGCATGGTCCAATCGCACGAATGGGCCCAGTCGCATCTAATATGGGCCGAAGCCTATATATACCAGTTTCAATGTGTAGAGAGATTAAGGGTTTGGGGAGGGAGTCTGCCCGGGGGCCTAGGGCTGCCGGATGAGAGGGGAGGTCATGCTCGATCTCCCCTTGCCAAGAGTCTTGATTCTTATGTTGTAACGAGCTTGTAATCGTTAGGTTTTATCAATGAAACCATTATATTATAGTTCGTGTGATTGATTATCTCTTGGTTTTTGCTGTTGTTTATCCTTCCGTCAAGAACATGCTCGGATGTTTACCGATCCAGTGACTTCACAGGCACAAAGATGAAGCTTTTGAAATGTTCAAAATCTTCAAGAATGAAGTTGAAAATCAACTCAACAAGTCAATTAAAATTCTCCGTACCGATAGAGGAGGTGAATACCTAAGTGATGTTTTTCAAGATCATCTTAGGAGTTGTGGGATTGTCTCACAACTCACTCCACCTGGAACACCACAACATAATGGTGTGTCTGAAAGGAGGAATCGAACCTTATTGGATATGGTTCGATCTATGATGGCTAGAAGCTCATTACCTCTATCATTTTGGGGTTTCGCTTTGCTCTCCGCGGCCCGTATTTTAAATATGGCCCCAACCAAAAAGGTTGAAAGGACACCTTTTGAGATATGGCATGGAAGAGTTCCATCCCTATCATACTAAGGGTCTGGGGTTGTGAAGCTTATGTTAAGACTCCCACCCCAAACAAATTGGAAGTCCGATCCACCAAGTGTATCTTTATTGGATATCCTAGAGATTCTATGGGATATTATTTCTATGATCCACTGGAACAAAAGGTGTTTGTTGCCAAAAAGGGTGAGTTCTTAGAAGCAAAGTTCCTTATGGAAGGAGCTAGCAGTAGAACAGTGGATCTTGAGGAAGATCAAGAACCACAACCCGATGCATGTTTGGTTGAAACTAGCACTCAACATGAGGATGTTGAAGATGATCAAATGGTTGATCAATACACACAAAACGTTCGCAGAAGTGGTAGAACTAGTAATCCACCTGAAAGATACAGATTTTTCATGGATGGATGCTATATGGTAGATTCAGATGAACCAACCACATACCATGATGCAGTGTCCAATTTGGATTGTGACAAATGGCTTGAGGCCATGAACGTTGAGATGCAATCCATGTATGACAATCAAGTTTGGGAACTTGTTGTACCACCTCTTAATTCCAAGGTAGTTGGAAGTAAGTGGGTTTTCAAGAAGAAAACCGATATGCATGGAAACTTGGATACTTATAAAGCTAGACTTGTAGCAAAGGGTTTCACTCAAACTCAAGGGGTTGATTATGATGAAACCTTCTCACCTGTTGCGATGCTAAAATCTATAAGGATATTGTTTGCCATAGCTGCTCATTATGATTATGAGATTTGGCAAATGGATGTCAAAACCGCTTTCCTAAATGGATATCTTAAGGAAGATGTCTATATGGTTCAGCCTGAAAGTTTTGTCAATCCAAAACATCCTAATAAAGTATGCAAGTTAAAGAAATCAATCTATGGATTGAAACAAGCATCGAGAAGCTGGAATCATCGTTTTGATGAGGAGGTCAAGAAATTTGGCTTCATAAAAACGCTGATGAGGCTTGTGTGTATAAGAAGGCTAGTGGGAGCATAATAACTTTCCTAGTATTGTATGTTGATGACATACTACTATTTGGAAATGACATTCCAACCTTGGAAGGTGTAAAAACCTGGCTTGGAAATTGTTTTTCCATCAAGGATCTTGGTGAAGCCGCCTATATTCTAGGAATAAAGATCTATAGGGATAGATCAAGGCGGTTGATTGGTTTGAATCAAAGTGCATACATTGATAAGATCTTGAAAAGGTTCAAGATGGAGAACTCTAAGAAAGGTACTGTACCTATTCAAAGAGGAACAATATTGAGTACGACTCAATGTCCAAGCTCAAAGGATGAGCAAGATAAAATGAAGGCAATCCCATATGCATCTGCTATTGGATCCATCATGTATGCAATGATATGCACTCGACCGGATGTGTCATACGCCTTAAGCATGACAAGCCGTTACCAGCAAAATCCTGGAAACAGTCATTGGATGGCTGTTAAGAACATACTTAAGTACCTAAGGAGGACAAGAGATATGTTCCTGATCTATGGATCAGGTGACGAGGAGCTCGTTGTAAAAGGTTACACGGATGCGAGTTTCCAAACCGATCGTGACGATTCACGGTCACAATCGGGATACATTTTCATTCTGAATGGAGGAGCTGTCTCTTGGAAGAGCTCCAAGCAGGATGTGGTGGCTCTATCAACTACAGAATCAGAATACGTCGCCGCCTCATTGGCAGCTCAAGAAGCTGCATGGTTGAAGAAATTCATTGCCGATCTAGGGGTTGTCCCTTCCATTCAGGAACCCCTAGAGATCTTTTGTGACAACGAGGGTGCGATTGCTCAAATCAAGGAACCTCGTGCTCATCAAAAGACTAGGCACATTGAGCGGAGATTCAACTACATACGGGATGAAGTTGAAAAGGAAAGATATGTATTCGCAAAGTTCACACGGATCAAAATATTGCAGATCCTCTCACGAAGCTCCTTGAAAAGGCAAAGCATGAATGTCATACTTGTGCCATGGGACTTCGATATTCTAGTGATTGGATTTGATCTGTACATTTTGTATTTGGATATGTGGAACTCTTTATTATTTGAATAAAATTATTTGGTTATAATGTTCAATTAATGTTCCAAATTAGCATGTTTTATCCATGAGTAAAACGTTTACTCTAAAATGTCCGTAGTCGCTCATACTTGTGGGAACAAGTGTGAAAGTAAGATTATTATGAACTTGGATTGGTTGATATTCATAAGGATGAATATAGAGCAATGGGTTGCTACCAAGGTTCATAGATATTTGTGGGATACAAATATTGGACTAACCCGCATCTCAAATTTTACTACATGGAATCTTATTGATTGATCATAAGTAAATTTGAGTAAAGGCGAATATCATTTGGTATCCTCAGACCTGAGACACATATTGGGTTTTGATATTCACCAAGTATTACACCTTGAGCCTATTCTTCACTGTCCTGAAATAGTGGACAGTACATAAGGATATGTTCAGGTATAACACGAGGGTGTTTGTGAGAAATGTATGTAGTCAAGATGGAATTTGTTCCTCTTATTCGTTGAGAGTTAGATGTCTAAGGCCTGATTAAGTTAAATCAACAAGGAATGATCATTCTGTGTCCTTGGATTTAACATGACATCTGTAACAAAAGGATAAATGATTAATTCACCTAAATCATTTCAAGTAGGGCACTTGAAAGGGATGATGTTATTGAATGGCTATAAGTCATGCGTATTAAGGGTAGTAAACCGTTGTTAGGCGGTATTTACTGCTTGCATCAATCTTCTATGAATCTTGGGCAAGTGGGAGATTGTAGGATTCGATGTGCCCAAGACACTTAGAATATTGATGTGGTTAGTACGTTATGATCCAAGTCGGGTTATACCCAATAACAAGCTTAGCAAACACCAAATAATATTTATTGATGATATGATCATGCAATAAAATATTAACACCAATTTAGAAAATGGGTTTTCTAAATAAGTTGCATATGACGTGGAACAATTTATTAGGATATATTGTTCAATGATATTATTTGTAATGTTATTTAGATGACATTACAAATTAATAATGGCTATATATGTTATACCATTAATGGGTTAGTTGTATACATTTTCTAAGAGGGACAAATTATAAGACCATTTAACATGTAATGTGTCTAAAATAAAAAGGGGGGGGGGAAAACCCATTTCAAACCCCTTTTGGCCGCCCCCCTTCTTGTGTTCCTATTGGACCACTTTGTTGATTAGATACAAACAATTAAGGGGTCTTATGACTTGCCTCTTGGACCAGCCATTTGAAGAATACACATGCAACTAAACTCCAAGAAAAACTCTCTCTTCCATCTTCTCCAAACTCACGGTTTTGAAGGTGATATAGCAGCTTCTTCTTGAAGTTTTGGTGACCAAAATCCTAGCAACTAAGGTGTTTGCTTGAAGGCTTGTGGGTATAGACGTTTGAGGACTTCTAGCTTGAAGTCTTGGCCATTAATCAGCCCTCATTCAGCACTTTCTTGGACGTTTTTGAAGCTTACAACAGCCCTCTCCTTGGTCGTTTCTTGCTGCTCAAAGAGGTAGAATCATAGCTCATTGTGGCTGTGATTTTATGTAGTTTTAGTACATTTTCATAGCTTGATCATTCACATATTATGATCCTTTTCTTTGGGTTTGTTTTTCATCTAAAATGGTCACTAAGGAACATTATTTTCAGCTTATAAAATGGGTTTATTAAGTTGTAACTCCGCTGCGTTTTTCAGAAAGTTTAAGTGGTTAAACATTGATTTTATGTTCTAGCAAACCCTACACTAAGCTGGGTAGAGACAAGGATGCCAAGCACAACAAGCCTAAGGGAAGAGCTTTCGTTATGGACCCAGCAGGAGCTCGTAGGGAACCCGACGTGGTCAACGGTACGTTCCTTGTAAACAATCATCTCGCTACTGTACTGTTTGATACTGGAGCGACTGCTAGTTTTATCTCTAGTACTTTTAGGCCATTGATTGACTTAGATGTGTGTACCTTGGCTGATACATTTACCGTAGAATTAGCTGACAGTAATATTTTAGAAGCTAACGAAATCATTAGGGATTGCCCCCTGAATCTAAAAGGGAATACATTTAAGATTGACTTTATGCCCATTAAGTTAGGAGGATTTGATGTGGTCGTGGGTATGGACTGGTTAGCGAAGCATAAAGTCGAAATCGTATGTGATGAGCGACTGCTCAAGATACCGTTGAGCGACGAAGAAGTGTTAGTGGTAGAAGGTGAAAGGAGTAACACTCTATACCCTATGATATCCCACTTAAAAGCTACCAAGAGCTTGAAGAAGGGATGTCCAGCTTTTATAGTATATGTGATGAAAGCCCAAAAGGAGAAGAAGATCGAAGAGATTCCCGTGGTTTCGGAATACCCAGAGGTGTTTCCGGAAAAACTACCAGGACTTCCCCTGAATCGACAAGTTGAATTCCAGATAGATTTGTTGCCTGGTGCTGCACCAGTAGCCAAGGCATCGTACCGGCTCGCCCCACCTGAGATGAAGGAACTAATGGTACAAATTCAAGAACTACTGGACAAGGGATTTATACGTCCGAGTGTTTCTCCATGGGGTGCCCCGGTACTATTCGTGAAAAAGAAAGACGGAACCCTGCGAATGTGTATTGATTACAGGGAATTGAATAAGCTGACCATAAAGAACCGTTACCCTCTCCCGAGAATAGACGACCTATTTGATCAACTGCAAGGAGCAAGTTATTTCTCCAAAATAGACTTGAGGTCAGGATACCACCAGCTGAAGATAAGAGAAGAAGATATACCAAAAACCGCCTTTTTACTAGGTATGGACACTATGAGTATTTGGTCATGCCCTTTGGACTGACTAATGCTCCAGCAGCATTCATGGACCTCATGAATCGCGTTTGCCGCCCTTACCTCGACAAGTTTGTGATCGTGTTTATCGACGACATACTGATCTATTCTCAAAGTAAAGATGAGCACGAGAAGCATCTCAGGCTAATTCTTGAATTGCTCAAGAATGAGCAACTATATGTCAAGTTCTCGAAATGTGAAATCTGGATGCGCCAGATCCAATTCTTAGGTCATGTGGTAAATGAGGATGGGATTCAAGTTGACCCTTCCAAGATTGAGGCCATAAAGAACTGGAAGATTCCTTAAAACTCCTATGGAGATAAGGCAATTCTTAGGACTGGCTGGCTATTACCGAAGATTTATAAAGGACTTCTCGCGTATAGTGCAACCTTTGACTGCACTAACCAAGAAAAACACAACCTTTGTGTGGGAGCGAGAGCAGAACGAGGCGTTTAAAACGCTTAAGGAGAAATTATGCAGTGCACCTATCCTTGCTCTTCCAGAAGGAGTAGAAGACTTCGTGGTCTATTGTGACGCTTCGCGTCAAGGGCTAGGATGTGTATTGATGCCACGCGACAAGGTGATTGCCTACGCATCGAGACTGCTGAATGATCATGAGAAGAACTACACGACGCACGATCTGGAGTTGGGTGCCGTGGTGTTTGCCCTTAAGATGTGGACGCACTACCTTTATGGCACAAAGTGCATCATCTACACTGACCATAGAGGCTTGCAGCATATCCTTGACCAAAAGATGCTCAACATGCGTCAGAGAAGATGGGTTGAGTTATTGAACGATTACGAGTGCGAGATCCGCTACCATCCTGGTAAGGCCAATGTTGTGGTGGATGCGTTGAGCCGAAAGGAAAGAGAGAAACCTCTTCGAGTACGAGCCTTAAGGATGAGTGTGTATACCAACCTTATAGCAAAGCTGAAGGAAGCTCAAGGCGAGGCATTAAAGGAAGAAAAATTAAAAGAAGAAGGATTGACTGGAATGGAAAAGCAATTGGAGATAGGGGACGATGGTACATATAGATATGGTGGAAGGGCTTGGGTACCAAAACACGGAGGAATTCGAGAAGTAATCCTCGATGAAGCACACAAGTCTAGGTATTCAATTCACCCTGGAAGTGATAAGATGTACCAGGATTTAAAGACACTTTTCTGGTGGCCGGGAATCAAGAGATCAATCGCCGTTTATGTGGGGAAATGTTTAACTTGTGCCTTGGTAAAAGCTGAGAACCAAAAACCATCAGGAACGTTGCAGCAACATGATATTCCAGAATGGAAATGAGATAATGTTACGATGGATTTTGTTACCAAGTTGCCTAGAACGTTTAAAGGTCACGATGCCATCTGGGTAATAGTGGATAGATTAACGAAATCAGCTCACTTCTTGGCAATTAGAGAAGACTACGACATGACAAAACTAGCCCAACTTTATGTCGACGAGATTGTAACAAGGCATGGAGTGCCTCTGTCGATCATCTCCGACCGTGATAGCCGTTTCACCTCTCGTTTCTGGAAATCGTTCCAGCAAGCTTTAGGAACCCGTTTAGATCTTAGCACGGCTTACCACCTTCAGACCGACGGACAGAGCGAAAGAACTATTCAAACGATGGAAGACATGTTGAGAGCTTGCGTGATGGACTTTGGCGGAAACTGGGATAACCATCTTCCTTTGGTGGAATTCGCCTATAACAATAGTTACCACGCGAGTATCAAAGCCGCTCCGTATGAGGCCCTTTATGGCAGGAAATGCCGATCACCCTTGAGTTGGAATGAGATTGGTGACAGCCAAGTGATGGGACCCGACATAGTGTTGGAAACCACCGATAAGATCTATAAGATAAAGGAACGACTGAGAGCAGCCAGAGATCGACAGAAGAAGTACGCCGAGAGGAGGCGGAAACCTCTAGAGTTCCAAGTGGGCGACAGAGTGATGCTAAAAGTAGCACCGTTGAAAGGAACAGTGAGGTTCGGAAAGAGAGGAAAACTAAGCCCAAGATACATTGGACCATTAGAGATAATGGCAAGAATTGGCCCAGTGGCATATAAGTTGAAACAACCCCCGGGGTTGAGTCACATACACGACACCTTTCATGTGTCAAACTTGAAGAAGAGCATGGTAGACAAAACCCTGGAACTACCATTAAAAGAAGCAAGGATAAGCGACAAACTGAACTTTGTGGAAGAACCTGTGGAGATCACGGATCGTTTGGTCAAACAACTCCGGCGGAGCCGCATACCCAAGGTTGATGGAAGTCCAAGCGAGGACCTGAATTTACTTGGGAGCGTGAAGATGAAATGAGAAGGAACTATCCACACCTCTTCAAACCCACCCGTTCAGTCTTTAATCAGAGTTAAAATTTCGGGACGAAATTTCCTAAACGGTGGGAGAATGTGACAACCGACCTCCACGTTGTTACCCTAACCCAAGATTACTTGCATCATTATCTATGTTATGAGTGCTAATAATTGAAACTATCCAACCCTACTATGAAATTGGAATCAAATCTTACTATTTGATGTAAATTATGATTTTATGTGATTTTTATTATTGACCTTTAACCAATTTAGGTTTCTACCTTTTTAAAAATTAGTGTTCCGGGAATGTCAACTAGTCACCCTTACAAAATTAAACTCAAGAGAAGGCAATTAAAATGTGAGCATACACACTCACACTTACATAATTTCGGCCATGCATGCATGGGCATGCATTAGATACCTCAATTCACCTTCCACTAAATAATACATAATACCCAATACTACAAAATTACACTACACAATATAAATTACAATTAAAATTAAATGAAAAATCCTTCCCCACTACCCTCCAAGATCGGCCGCCCCTCTCACCACTCCCCTCCTCTCTTCACCACCACCCCCCACACCCACTCACCTTTCATGCATCTCTCTCCCTCTCTCTCCCTCTCTCCCTTTATTCGAACTCACCAGCTGATCCAACACACACACACATCTCACAACACTCTCAAACAATTCTCTCTAGTCTTGTGAAGAAAATTCGAAGACCACACCAAGTTCCATTCGCCCAAGAGCAAAACCGCAAAGAAGTGGCCTTGTTCGCGAGATTTGGTCACACAACCGTACTTGTTCCACCTTTCCAGCCTTAGTTCGAGTTTCTCCATTCAATTCCAAGGAGTTTCAAGCCATTCACGGACATCAACACCTTCTAAACCGTGAGTTACATCGAGTGTAAGCTCAAGTTGTCGGTTTTGTGACATTTCTCTTGTTTTCTCCATTTATCATCTAAGAACCGTGTATTTCCTTGTTGTAGCAGAAACATCTCACCATCATCTAGTTCTTAAGGAGTTCCCAACGTTCTTGTAGGTAAACTTCATGTTATGTTAGTCATTCTTGAGGTGGAAACCGATTTCCACCATGAAAACCCTCATTTTGAGTGTTTTGACATCACCTAACTTGTGAAAGCTTAAAATCTTGTAAACCAAACTTGTGACCTGCATTTTTATGACTTAATGGACTCCCAAGAACCTGTTTTTAAAAGTTCCAAGTGGATACATACTCAAATCCACGGTTGATATATGGATTACACCTTGAAATCCTTCTTTCTACATGTAACAACACCCTTTTAAGCATTTGTTTGAAAAATCCTTTCAACCAAGACCCATAACCTACTCATGAACGACTTAATGACATCTTAATAATCTGTTTATGAAGTTAAACGAAGTTTTGGTAACATTTAAACTCAAGTTAAAATGGTTTACACAAGTGTAATTGTCGGTTATGACATTTTCTACATATTTGAAGCATATGGATGTATAGATCAACTAGGCAACATGTTGGGACTGAAATTACAGTAGATTTTAGTGAATATTAGAAGTGTTAGCAATGTTTAATCCCTGGAATAAAAGACATGTTGTGATTTACCCTCTTTTAGTCACTTTCGGGACCCGAAAACATGGTAAAATGACTTTAAAAATAGTACGAATATGAATTTAACACTCTTGAAAAGTATTCCAGGCTCAAAAATGATAAATAAAGTATTCTGGAGTCAATGGATAATTTAAATGGTCAAAGAAACAAATAAATGACGTTTTAACTAAAAACGGGTACAAACCGAGCATCGTTTTTGAGAAAAATCCATAAAAATAGAGTTCAAAGCTAAGACTTATAAAAATCATATGATTTCAGTAAGTTAAGTAATAAACGACTTAAAGGATTTGAAAAAATTGGTCAAACAAGCTTTAAATGGTCAAACCCGGTCAAAACCGCGTTTTAACGGGTCAAACGTAAAAACAAGATTTCCCAACTATAAAAGGCCAATTTACACAATTTAAGGACTTAAAAATTTATAAAGATATCTTTTAGAAAATACCTACTGGTCCAAGATTCAAATATATGAAAACTCCAAATTACTGTTAAAACTATCCGGCTTTTACGTAACCGGGAGCGTTAAACGCGCAGTTTTTAAATCGAACCCGTAAACTAAAGTTTTGAAACACTTACTCCATAATAATTATAATATAACTCTAATAATCTTATTTTTGGTCTTAAATGACATAAAGGGCAAGAAACTAAACTTGAGGGTAGAAACTGTCAATTTTGAAACTTGAGGGACCAAACTGTAAAATTTTTCCAAACCTTATAACCGACTTTCAGGAAACTAATAAACACTTGAACAACAAAATCTCTTAATATACTTAACCTAATAAAGTGAAAATCCCCAATTTTCATGAGGACGCCTTGACTTGCCATAAAAGGAAACTTTTTATACAAACCTTCACGAAACCAAAGCCTTTCTCAATAGCTAAACTCTTGACACCATTGTTGCACTTTGAATGAGTTTAGGGCAGTAGCTTATTTCTTAATATGTAAATGTTAGGTTGCTAGACTTGTGACACTTTCCGGCACACCAAGAGACTTTTGATTTGGAAACCTAAGGTGAGTTCTAGTGATCCCCCTTTTTACTATTGTTTTGGGATGAAACACGCTCTACTTTTTATGAACTATGATTGTGCTTTATTTGATGATTCTATGTGGGATTTGTGGTTACCTGCTGAATCTTATATCATGATCATTAATTCTTTCGTGAACCGCTTGATTTATATGGATAGTCTATTTGGGGAATCCCCCACACACAGTGGCTTCCGTTCCAGGAAGGTTACCCCACTGAGATCCTGAGGGATCGTTGTGGCATGTAACAAGTTTTGTTAAGATACTATGGTGAACCATCCGGGCAGGTAGGGTTCACTGGTTTGGGGCTCAGTTTCTTCCTTCGGGAATATCCGGTAAAATACAACTTTAGAAGAGGCTAACCGAGACTGAGTGCAGGGTTGATTATGATTTTATTTTTCCCACGATGATAAACAATGATTATTTTCTTTTAATCAAAGAAGGATTTATTAAGTCCTTTTGTTTTTAAACTTTAAGCACTTGAATTCACCAACTTTTTTAGTTGACACAATTTTCTTTTGAGCATGTTTCAGGTAATATATGAAGAGATCCTAGCTGTTGTGGAGACCTAGACTTATCCCCGTGACATGGCATTGGCTTATTTCCTTGATGAAACAATTGAACAATTTATATTTTGTGTTGAACAAGTATAATTTTATTTTTATGGATGATTGTAAAACTCATTTGGGGGCTTGATGTGTCTCTAGCCCTGTTACCCTTTTTAAAACTGTAATGCCATGTGATATTCTCTCCTTTGAGCTCTTATAATGGTTTGTTTCCGCTGCCATATGTTGTTGCTAGTCTGTGACGTCCCACCCTACCTGGGCCCGGGGTGTGACAAGATCCTTACATTATACTTGTGGGACCAGCAATATGCAATAAGTGTAATAGAGTGATGATGGAGTTAACTTCTTTGGATTTATGAGATACTCTGTGTTACTTACCTTTCAGACATGCACCATAGTTATCTTTACATAAAAACTCATTTTTAGGCACACCGTGTACCAAGTTATTTTTGACCAATTTATTCATGGTTTTAAAATTAACATGACACATTTTTTTATGCCATATAGTTCACTCTTCACCATTAGATTTGGAAAGAAAGCATCATACTTCACCTAGTGGGGAAACATTGTTCCTATCCAACTTGTACATATCCTCTCTTTTGGGAGATCTAAGAAGCACCAATTCCTGAGGAATTGTCATCCCAGGTTTGAGGCTAATGCACTCATGTTCTATGTAAAGCATTTGATGCTTTTGGTCACAAAATTGAGAAACACTTAAAAGATTGTGTTTAAGTTGTTTGACAAAGTTTACTTTGTCAAACTTTAACTTACCATTGGATACACTACCTCTACCAGAAATATATTATCCGGCTTCACCTCCAAATTGAACAAGACCTCCATCGAAATATTTGAATTGTTAATGAAGACATATGTTCCCTGTCATGTGCCTGGAGCTTCCACTATCTATAATTCATACATTGTAGTTTTTGTCATGTGGATGTCCCTGCACATAAGGTGAAAAGTTAGTTACTATTGATAACCCAAGCCTTGTTGGTCTTGAGCTCTTCAAACATTGATGACATATTTGAACCAAAATGTATGCATGGGGGTTCAATAGATGTTTGTGAAAAATAGGTTTGGGCTGCAACATCTTGTCTGATCTTCCATTACATCCCTTGGTTGATCTGTGTAGATGAGCTTAAAGAAGCTTTAGCAGCATGACATACTTCCGAGGCTTCTTGCTTCTCGGAAGAAGCTTTCACCACCTTTTCTTCCGAAGCAGTCTTCTTCTTGGAAGGCTTCAAAGAAGCTATTTTTTTCTTTTGAATTTTCTTTGACTTGTCTTCGGAAGCTATTATCCTTTCATCAGAATGAGTTTCTTCCTAAAGGAACTTTACTTCAGAAACAAGCTTTCCTTTCCTTAACACTTGAACCATGTGATAAGGCCAAATGTGAAACCTTCTTTTACTCCTTTCTTAACATTATTTGCATAATCTGCGCTAGAAGGATTGTACTAACAATCTTTAGCCAAGTGGTTGTGCAGACCACACATTATACATTCAATGTTAACTTTCATGGGGTGTGTAAAATATTGTTTCTTGTACTTCTTATCATCATCAATAGTCTTCACCTTTAGCTTCTGATCCTTCAGCAGGATAGGAGTGCTGGTACTACACTCCTTTCATGAATCAGAGTTTTTAACCACCTGGAATCCGGCTAAGATGAACACACCTTTTTGCTTTGGGTCTATCTTCAACTTGGACTCGGCCACTTTCTTGGCAGTTTTTCTGGCTGCGTTTAGTGGTTAGAGGTTGATCATCACTGGTGGGAATGGGTTGTTTTACCTGGTCCTTCCCTGTGATGGTCTCCATAGTTACATCATTCTCCTTCTCATGAGATGGTGCATTAACAGTTTGAACCTCTCGCTTTTCAGTACCACATCTTGGTTGTCTTATGGACTCATAAGAATATGGTGGAGCAATTTCATTGGTTCCCAATCCACTTTTGTTTTGATAACAGACCTTGGAGTAGGAGGATGATGCAATACTGGTTTGGAAGTTTTGCTCTTCAATAGCATACTTCCTGGATTTAGCCTCAGCTATTACTAGGTGGGCTTGAGCCTCAGTCAATTTGGAAATTAAATCTTTTATTTGAGCCCTATAATTTGAGTGTTAATGTTTTAAAAAGGACATGATTTTCTCTAACTCTTTAATTTTCATTTTATAGTCATGTTCTGCCCTTTTAAAATCATATTTAAGGATGTTCAAATACTATTTGATTTCCATACTGTAGTCCTGATAGAGTTTAACTTTAGCAATACAAGCTGGAGTACAGAGGTGTTCAAATACCTTGCTGTCATCAGTTCCAACCATAAGTGCTTGAGCTGGGGTCACATCCTACACCATGAAGCTCCGGTCAACATCTTGAGCAACAAAAGTTGTGTGTTGTTCAGTTGACTTTCCAGCAGCCTTGGGTGTAGTAGTGTGAAGTCACTGGATCGGTAGACATCCGAGCATGTTCTTGATGGAAGGATAAACAACAGCAAAAACCAAGAGACAATCAATAACACGAACTATAATATAATGGTTTCATTGATAAAACCTAAGGATTACAATCTCATTACAACATAAGAATCAAGACTCTTGGCAAGGGGAGATCGAGCATGATCTCCCCTCTCATCCGGCAGCCCTAGGCCCCGGGCATACTCCCTCCCCAAACCCTAATCTCTCTACACATTGAAACTGGTATATATAGGCCTCGGCCCATATTATATGCGACTGGGCCCATTCGTGCGATTGGACCATGCGTATGGTTCAATCGTACGACTGGACCATGCGTATGGTTCAATCGTGCGACTGGACCATACTTATGGTTCAGTCTTACGAATGACCCAATCGCATCTCTCAGTAGTAGTTGTGGTGGCTGTGGTGGTGGATGGTGTGGCTGTGGAAGTGGTAGTGGTGGTGGTAGCGGTAGTGGGTGTGGTGGTAACGAAGGTCAATCGTCTCTTCTTCTTCTTTTGCCCGTCGGGCTGAGACATCCACCTCGACAGGAACGAGGAGGAAAAGGATGTCTCAGCCCCACGGGCAAAAGAAGAAGAAGAGACGATTGGCCTTCGTTACCACCACAGCCACTACCGCTACCACCACCACTACCACTTCCACAGCCACACCATCCACCACCACAGCCACCACAGCTACTATTGAGAGATGCGATTGGGTCATTCGTAAGACTGAACCATAAGTATGGTCCAGTCGCACGATTGAACCATACGCATGGTCCAGTCGTACGATTGAACCATACGCATGGTCCAATCGCACGAATGGGCCCAGTCGCATCTAAAATTGGCCGAGGCCTATATATACCAGTTTCAATGTGTAAAGAGATTAAGGGTTTGGGGAGGGAGTCTGCCCGGGGCCTAGGGCTGCCAGATGAGAGGGGAGATCATGCTCGATCTCCCCTTGCCAAGAGTCTTGATTCTTATGTTGTAACGAGCTTGTAATCCTTAGGTTTTATCAATGAAACCATTATATTATAGTTCGTGTTATTGATTGTCTCTTGGTTTTTGCTGTTGTTTATCCTTCCATCAAGAACATGCTCGGATGTCTACCGATCCAGTGACTTCACAAGTGGTATCAGAGCCTTGGCTCTTGATTACGTGTGATTCAATCAAGATTGATAAAAAGTTTGTGTTTTTACATCAAAAACACAATCTTTGTGTCAAAAGTGATCTTGGACGTTCCCTGCTCATCAAAGTATAGTTTCTACGGACTTAGGCGATTAGAGTTTGCAAAATTTCGAATTTTTACGGCTAAAACACGTTTAACCTAGAAATTTTTGCAAAACAGCAACTTCAGTCACACGAGTGAGCCATTCGCACGACTGGACTCCATTCGCATTGCCCAGACGCACGATTGGACCTAGTCGCATCTCCATTCGTACGATTGAACCATTCGTTCGCAGTGTTCATACGCATCAGATTCATTCGCACGACTGAACCAATCGCTTAGTTCAGCCGCACGATTGAAGCAGTCGCATAGTTCATTCGCACGGATAGCCCAATTGCATCCTTCAGTCGCATAAGTTGACAGTGTGTTTTAGTAGACTTAAAGTTATTCGACATGGAAGATCAAATGTCAGCCTTTACTGCTGGAAAGGACTCAAGGATCCAGAACCTGCTGTTACTTGAGAGTGAGGTGGGTAATCATAATAAACCACCAAAGCTCTTAACGTTAGATGAGTTTCCCCACTGAAAACAACGTTTTGTGATCTACCTCAATGGAGTGGATCCAAATCTGTGGGAAGCTATCGAGATTGGGTATAGTACGCTGGTGGGAGCCGATGGAGTAAAACTTACTTTAGGAGGGATGACCGATGCGCAGAAGGTTAAGTATAATGCAGAGAAGAGAGTCTATGCATTGATCACACAGTCTATCCCTAAAGACATTTTCCACCAGTACTTAGAGAATAAGCAGTCCAAGAAACTATGGGATGAGCTGGAAAAGAGGTACGACGGAAATGCTTCGCTGAAGGCAATCAAGGCTAAGGAGTTAAAGAAGGAATTTGATAACTTCTCATCGATGGGAAACGAGAGTTTGGACGATGTTATAGATAGATTCTACCATCTGATGAGTGAACTGCATACACATGGGGTTGCTACTACCATGGAAGAAAAAGTTACTAACTTTGCAGACGGATTTCCAGAAAAGTGGGCTTCATTCGTGTCTAACCTGAGACGGAATGAAATGCTGGCAAAGCTGGATATCAATGACTTCATTCTAAAGTTGCGAGAAGAAGCACTTAGGATGAAGTACAGAGCTCAGAAGTCTTCGTACACTCAGAATCCAGCTTTGTACAATGCCACGCCTCAAGCTAAGACATCTGGAGCACCTCTCCAGACTGCATTTGTGTCTAGCTCATCGGGTCCTTCACATGCTTCTCCTACAGGATCTAACACGTCGGGGTCTTCTGGTACCCACTATATTGGATCTGAAGCGAATGCTACTAGACTGAAGACCGAGAACCTCGGTAATGTGACTGTAGAAGTAGCTCGAGAACACATGGATCTTTTGGCTGCAGTGGTTCATTCTTATGATGGACTTGTTGCTGGGAAGATTGGAAACTGCCATCTTGCAGATCAGGACTACGAGCAGGTGGACGAGATGGAGCTTGAGAGGATGGACATTATGTGGGCCTTAGCTAGTGCTGTCCGGAGGGCGAAGAAGTTTGTGAAAAAGACCGGATAGAACTTGGTAGCTACTAAGGATACCACGTTTGGCTTTGACAAGAGTAAAGTGACCTGCTTTAACTGTGGAGAAAAGGGGCACTTCAAGAGAGAACGTGTGAAGCCATAGAAGACGGGTAACGGGAACCCATTCTCGTCCTTCACTCGTCAAGAAAAGCAAGCTACTAGTTCTACTTCATCAAGCAAGGATCCAAAAGCCTTGACTGCTCATGATGTTGAAGGACAGGACTGGACTTTTAGGTTTGTCTCTCCTGGGGAATCAAACATTGCAAGTGTAGAAGACTTAGATGATGATTCCGCGAGTGAAGGAGATATAGCAGTTGAGATAGCGATGTCAAATAGTGAAGAAGTAACTGCAACTGAGGTCAGCTACAAGCCTGAAGAAGGGACTTTTACAGCAAAGTCAGAATCACCAGAACCAGAGACATCTGATGCTGCTTTGATGGCTAACTCTTCTGAACCAACTCAGGTAAGTACCACTGACCAAATGTTTAATAATCATGCTTGTTCTGATTGTGATACTTTAAGAAATAGCATAGATGAAAAATTTGCTAGGTTATTAGATCATAATGATAACTTAGTAAAAGATTTGCAACTATGCACTGAGGCTAATAGAGTATTAAAACAAAATGAGCATAGTTACAAAGAAAAGATAGACCTTTTGACTAAACAGCTTAGGGAAACCGAAGTACTTGCATTTAACCAAGCTAATGACATTAGGTACTATCTTAACTCCCTAGAAGACACTAAGAAGCAAAAGGCAGTTCTAGAAGTAGAAGTAAACTCATTAAAACAGAAACTGCACAGTTGGACAAGTTCATCACACGTTGTCCAGCACTTAGTGAGAGAAATAAACAACGGGGAGGGTTTGGGTTACAAAGTGGTTCCACCACCATCTGAGACCTTGATGAACACTAAGAGTAGACCAATAAATAATAACCCCATCAAGGAATGGTGTCTACTCCTCTTGTTAGTGATCCAGATTCCTCATGTTGATCTATTGAATCTATAAACAAACAAAAGGAGGCCACTTCAAAGGCGAAGGGTAAAATGCCTTGTGTTAATCTGGAAAAAGAATTCGAAAAGGTTAATATTAAGTCAGGGTCAACTAGAGTCAAATCAGAACCTAAAAAGACTTTTAATGTTAATTTTTCACAAGTTTCAAGTCAAAAACCAGTTAACCAAAAAGAAAAAGATGTTAAAAATGTTAAAACAATTAATTTTGTTAAACAAGAGAAAACATCAAAAGAACCAGAGTCAAAACCTAAACTAAGTGATATTACTAGAGTGTCACACACTTCTCCACAAAGAAAGTTTAATCATAAAGTTGATAGCAGGTCGTGCTACAACTGTGGAGAATGTGGACACATTGCTTCCTATTGTCCTTACTATCAGACACCTAGGAAGAAGATTGAACTTCAGGATTCAAAAACTAGGTCTTCTAGGAGGAGTTCTTTAACTCCACCTAGAAGAACTAGTGAACCTAAAGTTCAACCCATTAGCCAGTCGACTGTTTATCACAAACAGGCTTTGCACAAATCTGGCTTATGGAAAGAGAAGTCATCCTCTGTGTCTGATAATGATGACAAGAAGGAACCTGAGCTACTCTCACCCTCTAAGGGTCAATGGGTTGAATTCATGATGTGTGATGCCTCTGGGAAACCCAAGCCAGTAAAGACTTGGGTTCCTAACCTAAACTAATCTTTTACATTGTATGTGCAGGGTGTTCGCTACAGTGCTGAAACCAACACGTGAATTGTAGACAGCGGAGCATCCAGGCACATGACAGGAAACAGGGCTCTTTTATCAAATGCCAAGCAAATAAAAGGAGGGCATGTTTCGTTTGCTGGAAACAAAGGAGGCTATATCACAGCTTAGGGAGAAGTGGGAAATCAGAAAGTTAAGTTTGATAAGGTGAACTACGTTCAACAACTTCAAAACAACTTACTTTCTGTTTCCCAAATCTGTGATAAGGGATTTAAAGTCATAGTCGATAACAAGAAGTGTTACGTGCTAAAGAAAGACTACGTGATTCCAGAGGATCAAGTTCTGATGACAGCTTCAAGATATAAAGATCTTTATGTTTTGGATCTGTCAACAGCTTCTACAACGGATCATGAGGTTCAGTGTTTTCTCTCAAAAGCCACTGAGAAGGACTCCATCTCCTGGCATAGGAGAATAGGACACATTAATCAAAGGAAGATGAATCACTTGATCCAGAAGGATCTCGTGAGAGGAGTCAACGTCAATAATTTCTAACTTCCTGATTTTTGTGTAGCGTGCAAGAAAGGCAAACAAACGAAGAAGTCTCATAAGGAAAAGAAAGTTCATTCAATAGAACTTCCTCTTGAACTTCTTCACATGGATCTGTTTGGTCCAGTCAGTACAAAGAGCATTACAGACGACTTGTACTGTTTTCTGGTTACTGATGACTACTCAAGGTTCTCTTGGGTAATGTTTCTGAAGTCTAAATCAGAAACATTTGAGTCATTCAAGGAGTTAGTAACCACACTGGAATCTCTCTACAAGCTGAAGGTGAGACAAGTACGCTCAGACAATGGGACGGAATTCAATAATCAGTGGATGGAGGCATACTGCAAGGAAAAGGGAATTGTACATCAATTCACTTCTGTCTACACGCCTCAGATGAATGGCGTTGCTAAGAGAAAGAACAGAAGCTTGATAGAGACAGCACGAACGATGCTGGCAGACTCGAAACTGCCTATCCAATCCTAGAATGAGGCAGTGGCTAATGCATGTTATACACTGAATCGAGTTCTGATAGTCAAGCGCCACGGAAAGACATGTTACGAGCTACTACAAAGACGCAAACCGAATTTGGAGTATCTCGAACCATTTGGCGCGCCGTGCACACTTCTGAAGAAGACACAAGAAGGTAAATTCAGCGAGAAGGCTGATGAAGGAATCTTCCTAGGATTCAACATACCGAACAAGCGAGTTTACAACAACTCAACGGGTCTAGTAGAAGTGTGGTGTAATGTTGACGTTCAGAGATATACCACACCACCTACTGGAAAAGGACCCGCCTACTTTTTCGACTATGATGGATTCTTCAAGTCCTTCAACATCCCTATCTCTCCTTCGGATGATGAGTTAGCTACACAGATGATGTATGATATCTTGAATACACCATCTCAGGATTCAACATCATCTAGCTCACAGGGAGAATCATCTACTCAGTCAGGGGGAGTAGTCCACGACAGTGACTCCTCCTCTGAAGATGAAGCTGAAGAAGACCAGAACAGTCAGGAGGAACAGGTTCTAGTTCCTAAAAGTCCACAAGCATCTACCAGTGATGCACCTTCGACTTCGAAACCTCAAACTCCTACTACCTCAGATGCAGAACCAAATGTTCATAATCTTGGCTCTGAGATAGCTGTTCCTACTACTCCAGGATCACGACTAAAAGTCTATCATCCCCTAGAAAATGTCATTGGGGATGTCAGATCAGGAGTACAAACCCGAAATCAGCTATACTCAGCTGATTACGCCTCGGTTATGGAAAAGGGATACATTCATGATGGTGCTTATCGGTGTTTTGTCTCGCATTTTGAGCCAAAATACATCAGTGATGCACTAAATGATGAGGCGTGGGTGAGTGCCATGCAAGAAGAACTTCTTCAGTTCAAGAAGTTAGGTGTATGGACTCTGGTAGATAGACCTAAAGGTGGTAAGGTCATTGGCACCAAATGGGTCTTGAAATGCAAGAAGGATGACCAAGGAGTCATTATCAGGAACAAGGCTCGACTAGTGGTTCAGGGATTTCGCCAAGTCGAGGGAATTGACTACAATGAATTGTTTGCACCCATGGCAAGGATGGAAGCCATTCGTATCTTCCTTGCCTATGCATCGTACATGTAGATTAAAGTCTACCAATTAGATGTAATGAGTGCATTCCTTCATGGGGAAATCAGAGAAACAGTCAACCCGAGGGATTTGAAGATCCTTATCATCGGGATAGAGTGTACAAACTCGACAAGGCTTTATACGGGCTTCATCAAGCTCCAAGAGCCTGGTATGAGAAACTCTCGACTCATCTTGTGAAACACGGCTTTCGCAGGGGAGTCATTGAATGCATGCTGTTCATCAAAGAAAAAGATGGAGACCTACTGCTCGTACAGATCTATGTCGATGACATAATCTTCGGTTTCAAGAACGAAGAGTTATGCAAAGAGTTTGAAGCAGTTATGAAGAAAGAGTTTGAGATGAGTGCTATGGGGGAGATGAAGTTCTTTCTCGGGTTACAGGTGGATCAGACACCAAATGGGATCTTTCTACATCAGACTAAGTATGTAGGAGACATTCTCAGTCGCTTTGACATGGAGAATGCTTCTGCTGCTGGGACTCCACTTGCTACCAATCACGATATAGCACCTGATGAAAATGGAGATCTGGTAGATGCCACAATGTACCGAGGAATGATTGGATCCCTCATGTACCTCACTGCCTCAAGAACTGATATCATGTATGCTACATGTTTATGTTCTAGATATCAGGCTAAGCCTAAGGTGAACCATCTGATCGGGGTCAAGAGAATATTTCGTTATATGAAGGGTACACCCACACTTGGGTTGTGGTATCCTCATGATGATGATTTTGAGCTCACAGCGTATAGTGACTCGGATTACGGGGGCTGCAAGATGAACTACAAGTCTACATCAGCAGGGTGTCAATTCTTTGGGAGGAGATTAGTTACCTGGCAGTGTAAGAAGCAGACATCGGCTGCATTGTCAACCTGTGAATCCGAATACGTTGTTGCTGCAAGTTGCTGCTCATAAATCATTTGGATTCAACAACAAATGCGGGATTACGGTTTAAAGTTTTCTTCTACTCCTATCTTTGTTGATAACTCTGCTGGAATTGCAGTAACTAAAAATCTGGTCCAACATCCAAAGACCAAACATATCGGTATTAAATACCATTTCATAAGAGACTGTTTTGAAAAGAACTTAATTGATGTGGTAAAAATTAATACTAATTTTCAATGCGCTGACCTCTATACTAAAGCCTTTGATAAACCACATTTTCAATATTTTCTAGAGGTCAACGACGTTAAAAAGAAAAGTGATGTTATTCCTGATGATGATCATGTGTAGTCCGATCCGTTTTTAGTTAAAATTTTATTTTATCGTCTTTTTATTTTCTTTAGTCTGTTTAAATTAAACTCATGTTTTGTTAGGACCTGGTATTTGAACGAAATACCGAGTGATTGCGTGTTAAACCAACTCAAATAGTGCGGAATCCTATTTGATTGGCGATCCAATCAGTGAGAACACACGATGAATCAATCAAGAATTGATTTCAACGTCAGAAATCGATCAAGAACCGATCTGATGTGTTCTATGAACTTGGAGAACGATTTGGGAGGCTTCTGGACGGCTAGGGTACGTCTGGAGTCGTAATGGGATGAATCCTTACGTTTTCCCACGAATTGGGTCTATTTATAGGTTAGTATTGGTCAATCGTGCGACTGGGCCCATAAGTATGGTTCAGTCGTGCGATTGAACCATGCGGTTGATTCATCCACACGACTGAGTGTTCAGTCGTGCGATTGAGTCAATCTTATGTGTCAATCATACGACTGATCCAGTCTCCTGGTTCAGTCGTGCGATTGAGTCAATCGTATGAAGTTATTCATGCGTGTGGTCCATTCGCATGGGCCATTCCGCATGAGAACTTCATTAAGTTAAGTTTGAATGTTCTATGTAATATAACTTTATGTACACTCATTCAAACATTCATAAACCCAATTAATCAATCACAACTTATTAATGAAATATTAAACATTACAAGAACAACCAATTCATATCATTTCATAATCCATTACAATACATCAAAATCGACAGACAAGTTCATTACATTACAAATCATGATCTAGGACATACATGTATCAACATGTTTGTTCAGCTGTTTATTAAAATCCTAAAATAATTAAACCAGTTATGATTTTAGTATTTTAGGGGGAGAATAAGTTAGCAAAACATTAAAAAAACGAGGGAGAAGGAGTGGATAGCTGATATAAGGTAGATCGTATTTGTGATACCGATTCAAACCCTTTGGAAAATGATAGTACACAGGAACAAATCAAGAGGGACTTTAAAAATTTAATTTAGAAAAGATGCAAAAATTCAAAGTATAAGTCTGTGTAGTCTAAGCAATATAAAAGGAAGATGATAGAAAAACTGGTAACTACTAAGGTAACACAACGAAAGTAGACCTAGAGGTTGCTAGACCACAAATGATATGTCGGTAGATTCAACACAATAGATGATTAGACCTGACTGGTGATCTCAAGATCAAACTAAGTTGTTCAACTGACTGTGGGCTTCCATCTTATCACTGGTTAACACAATCAACAATATTCCAATAAGGGTAAGGGGTAATGAGCATGTAAACGCCACGAATGTGTGCGGATGACCATAAATAGAGCAAAGCACGAAAAAATGAAAGACAAATGCTATCAAGCTAATGACTTATGTTGTTGGTGCATTTTGTGCAAAATAAAATTAAGCTGCTCTAACAAGGAGATAGGTTGTGTGCCTCTCTGCTGTGCGATGGCACTGACCTGAGGATAAGCATAACCTAGATATTCTAGAATTCATTGTTGTTTGCCGCCTCTCTGCTGTGCGATGGCACTGACCTGAGGATTGGCTTCTCTTTGAAAGCTCTAAGAATAGTCTCTTCTTGTAAAAATACCCGTAGACCGCTCAAAAGCTCCTGAGGAATGTTGATTACCATATAAGTGTGGGATCCACAAATGTTAGTTGAAATAATTAAACCTAAAACTATCACCAGTTTGTGTCAAAGTCTGTGTATGGATTTAAGAGGACAAACATATTGACAATCATTGTGGCTGCAATTCTTGAAAGTTCAAATCAATGTGGTAATCTAATAGTTCCAGTATGATTTCCTAAATTGCTAACGACTCTGGATGAAAACCAAGAATTGAGCATCAAAAGATTTTGATAACAAGTCCCAAATGATTTGACTTGCCTGTATGATTCCAAAATTGAATTGGTCCAGGTGTGGTCAATCTAAGTTGAAGCTGCCTATTCATTCCGGAACCAAATCCCGTAGATTTCTATCTTAGGATTTATCTCTCACAAAAAGCCAAAAACAAGTTTAATTTTTGTACTTTAGTTTAATTTTCTAATTTATTTAGTCATTTTAGTTTGTTTGTTGTCGGACTACATCATGAAAATCAGTAAGGGATCACTCACTAAAAGGGTCATGTCTGAGATGACCACATGGTTTTTTTTCAAAGTTTAAAAGAGTCACGTCTGAGGTGACTAAATGTTTAAAAAGGATCACGTCTGAGGTGATCAAAAGGTTTTCAAGTTAAAATGATCATGTCTGAGATGATCAAATGCTCATAATGTTAATTTCAATAGTTAAAAGGGTTTTAATGTAAAATGTTCAAAATGGCAGAAAAATTTCATAAGTCTAACCCATTCGCACGATTGGACCATAAGTATGGACCAACCATGCGAATGGGTCCCATTCGCACGACTGGACATGAGATTGAGCCATTCACCCGAATGGCTTATCAGAATGATCCATTCGACCGAATGAAAGGGGCGAATGAGTCAGTCGACCGACTGAGACTCAGTCGGTTAACTGAAGGTGCGAATGAAAGGGAAATGAGTCAGTCGACCGACTGAACCTCAGTCGGCCAACTGAATGCGACTGACTGGGCCAATCGCACGACTGAGCCTCAGTCGCCCGAATGAACTGAGCGAATGAGGCCAGTCGGCCGATTGAACTCAGCTTCAGTATTTAAAGGGCCACAGTCGATCGCATTTTACTCATCACCCTCAATCGCTCCTAAATCGCACTTCGTACCGTTACTCTGCCAAAATCTCTCTAGATCCTGTTTTCACATCATTATTGATCTTCTGACGTTCGCTGTTGTTTATACAGGTAGATTGAAGTTATATCTCATGAAATCAGAAGAAATGGAACCCTAATTTTTATGTGAAATTCGAGTGAAACAAGAACCGGACTGAAAATGACCTAATAACCAACCTAAACTAAGCAAAATGTTAAAATTAAGTTTAATAGGTTATTAGTGACTAGATGGCGAGTCTATTGAACCGGTAACCCATGTTAAATCACTTGTTTTGGTCAAGATTCGAACCACAGGCGACTGAACAGTGGGACAGGCGACTGGTCGTCCGGATGAACTCCAATCGCACGATTGAATCTTGCGATTGGGTCAATCGGCCGAATGAACCATGCGAATGAGCTCAGTCGGCCGACTGAACCAATCGCAGACTCAGTCAGCAGATTGAACTCAGTCGCATGTCACATTCACCCGAATGAGCTCAGTCGCATGAAAGGACAACCGACTGACTTCAGTCGCATGATTCATTCGCACGAATGAATCAGAATGAATTTAAACATTACACTTAGAACTGAATTTGATGTATTATGTACTAATGGTTCTGTGTCTTGTGTTTCAGGAAAATGGCTGATAGATGGTCCATTAATCCAAAGCACAACATATGTGCTCATTTGGATCATACGACTCGGAACGGGGCCGAGTTTACAGAGATCATTGCGTTCCTTAGACGTTCTCGGATACATAAGGCCATTTCCACACCGTGCACGCCTTACAGGTCATTACACCAGGCATTCTGGGAGAATGCCTCCGTTGATCGTTCTCGTGAGCCTTACAGTATACGGAGCTCCATTCATGGTCATGATATTGAGGTTACAGCTGCTGATATCCAGAGAGTTCTTGAGTTTGGGGACGATACTGATCACCCCACCAGATTACATCCACTTACTGTTAGAGGCTGCTTTCTCAGGATCAAGTACGCTGGGGACATAAACTCAGGTGTGCTCAACAAGAGCAACCTGTGCCCCAGTACAAGTACTTGGCGCATGTGATCCTGAAGTGTATTGCTTCGAGGAGGGGTGGGTTCGATGACCTATCAGACCAGATTCAGAATGCCTACGTGGCACTGGTGCTGAACCACCCTTTCAGCTTTTCGAGTATGATCTTCTCATATCTGGTTGAGAACCTGGAGGCTAAGGGGAAGGAGGGTTTTTGTATGTACCCCAGGTTTCTTCAGCTGATCTTCAACGAGAAGCTGCCTTCACTTCCCAAGGAGAGCCATGATGCGGTTGGCTTGGAGATTATGGATGACACGACCTTGGGTCGTATGAGAGTGTATAGGGGCAAGCAGGTAAAGCCCCAGGTGAAGAGGTTGATCGGCCATTGGCCAATGAGAGATATGTGGCGCCGGGGAGACGCAAGTGGCGTCATGATGATAGTGATTCAGACGACGAGAGGCTATTGCTCCCAGAGCATGATTCCGATGATGACGACAGTGGGGACGCTGGGGATGATATGCCTACTCCACCGAGAGGCACAGCTTCCGATGTTATACCTCCAGTGTCTGCCCCAGCTGGTGACATAGCCGAGTCTGCTGGTTTCCATCAGGACTTTGTTCCTGGTGAGGAGGAAGAGGAGTCGGACGAGGAGCCCTTGACAAGAACTGTGGGAAGCAAGGTTGTTCCCACAGAGTATGGGCTAAGGGCGGTTGGTGAACGCCCAAGAGATTCAGGAGAGACAGCTGCTGATCCTAGTTATGCACCGGAGTCAGCTAGCCGTGTTGTAGGGGGAGCATCCACCTCGACGGGAACGAGGAGGAAAAGGATGGCTCAGCCCCACGGGCAAAAGAAGAAGAAAGACGATTGACCTTCGTTACCACCACAGCCACTACCGCTACCACCACCACTACCACTTCCACAGCCACACCATCCACCACCACAACCACCACAGCTACTACATACTACCTCCACACCTCCCACCACTGTACAAATGCCATCTACCACCATATCTTTCACTCCCACATCACCTCCACCATTTCACAGACCCAGCCCCATCTTCACTACAGCCACCACCACCACCACTTCCCACCAAGCTGACCCTCAGCCCATCCCCCTACATACATATGGATCACCTCTACCTCCAATTGGGGTAGAGGAACAGCTGTCTGCGCTTAACCGGATGGTGATGCGCCTATTAGCTGCGGATGAGGAGAAGGCGGCTCAGATCCGCCAGCTGGCTGATCTTACTGCTGCACAGTCTCAGCAGATCTCAGAGCAGGCTCGGGTGATTGAGGAGCAGGCCCAACAAATGGCTGCTCAGAGCCATGAGATCGCCCAACTCCAGGAGCAAGTGTCACATCTACCAAGAAGATAGAGGAGTTGGAGGAGGCTAAGAAGACGATCATGTTAAAGCTAAAGGGATCTAAGGAGGAGCCCCTGAAGATCAAAGAGGGAGACGGAGATGATGGTGATGATGATGATGAAGATGATGATGAGGATGATGAGGATGAGACTGAGGAGGATGAGGGACTGAAGAAGAAAGGACACAGAGGAGAAGGATGAAGATGATGATGCAGAAGGAGGGGATGCAGCTGCATCGGCCTCTGCTCAAGTCAGGAGAGGAGATCCAAGAATAGACAAGACCAACCAGCTTCCTCCTCTGCTCCACCAAGTGACGAGCCGATGATCCAGGACAAAAGTAAAGATTAGATGTTTATGTATTTAATTACTTTTGTATTTGAATCATGTATTTAAACCTATGTATTCAATGTTTATATTAAGTTTAATGCATTTCTGTTTTGATTAATTACTAATGGTTGATGTGTTGAATGTTTAAATCAAAAGATCCAAATTACCAAAGGGATGAGTTCGATGTTGCTCCCCTTCAGCAGGTCAAGACTCAGTTGACTATGATTCTTGATCTGCAAGGGATCGTAAGGAGGTCGGTGAGTTATACCCCTGAAGAAGGGGAAATAATTCACGACCTATCAAACGAGCAACTAGCAGAGATCTTCAAGCTCAATCCAGATGAGATTGTGAAGGATGCTCCGACATGCGACTCGACCAGTGACGAAGAGCTCAACGATGTTGATGAAATAGAGATTGAAGATGTCACTGCCGAGCACTACCCTCAGTATGCTGACAATGAGGGAAATGTGGTCCCCAATCTGGGTGAATCCCTTGTTAGCGATACTTTTGAGGTGTTAGACAAAATGGAGCAAGAATCAGAGAAAGCAGAGAGAACGGCCCAAGCCTCAAATGATGATGTCGATATCCGAAAGGCTGAGTGGGCTGCGTGTTTTGAAGAAGTTAGAGCCCAACGCGCTGCACCTAAACAGGATGCCTACACCAAACTCTACAGAGTCAAGAAACATCATAAGGTGTCTGGCAGGATCATAGCGTGGGCGTATTTTGAGGACCTTAACGTATATGCAGTTAAGAGGGAAAAGAAGGGATAGAGTACTTCAGATTCCCACATGATCTGAAGACTCTACCAGGTTTTGAGCTCAACCAGCTGGCCAAACTAAAGCTTTTGTATGCTGACCCGAGAAAGATGTCAGGCTGGTTTGAGGCTGCCCTAAGGAAGGAGTACCACACCAGGTGGGTTAACTTCAGACCCCAACAGCCTACAAGGTATATATCAGAAGGTCTGAAGTTGATGCCATTACTGGAAAGCCAAAGATAGTGTTGAAGTGGAGTCCTCCGCGCACAATGTCAAGAATCCCGCTCAGGGAAATGCCACAGGACTTCACTCCACACTTTAAGTGGTGGTACTACGATTGGAGGACAGGAGAAGCGGTCATAGTCCTAAACAAAGAGGGCCAAATGGATACTATCAGGGTATTCGACCCAATGTGGCTTACCAACTTGTCAGCTAATGATGTCTATACTCTATACAAGTGGCCACTGTTCTATGATACGCAGGATATTGTACAAGCCCTCCAGTTCCAGAACGTCATAAGACTCTGCTTCGCGTTTGAGATTCACGCGGGAGTCACAAGAGGACAAGTACAAGAAATATGAGGAGGTGATGCAGAAAACAAGACATTAGAGAGATCTAGGTCCAAGGGGGAGTTTGTTGATACATGTATGTCCCTAGATCAGGATTTGAATGTAATAGATCTTGTTTGTCTGATTATGATGTAATGTTTGAAATGATAATGAAATGATATTGATTGTTTGTGATTGATAATGTTTAATATTTCATTAATGAGTCGATGATGAATTGGTTAATTAGTTTGTGGTTGTTTGAATGGTTACACATAATGTTATTAATTAATACATTCAAACTTAACACAATGAAGTTCTCATGCGAATGGCCCATGCGAATGGACCACACGCATGAATAACTTCATACGATTGACTCAGTCGCACGACTGAACCAGGAGACTGGATCAGTCGTATGATTGTAACATAAGATTGGCTCAGTCGCACGACTGAACACTCAGTCGTGCGGATGAATCAACCGCATGGTTCAATCGCACGACTGAACCATACTTATGGTCCAGTCGCACGAATGAACAATACTAACCTATAAATACAACCCAATTCGTGGAAAAACAAAAGCATTCATTCTATTTCGACTCCAGACGTACCCTAGCCGTCCAGAAGCCTCCCAATTCGTTCTCCAAGTTTATAGAACACATTAGATCGATTCCCAATCGATTTCTAACGTTAGATTCAATACTTTATTGATTCTTCGTGTGTTCTCACTGATTGGATCGCCAAACAATCCTACTTACTCCTAATTTTCATTCACAATCACAACTCGAATACCTTTACACTCAATTCATCACTTTCTTTATAACCCCATTACGTAATTCAAACTTATTACAATCATCTGATCATCCAACAGAACCCTCGATGCGTGTGCCAGCCAAAAAAGAAGAATCGATCATCCGACCCAGTTCTCACTCCTTCAATTGTTGAAGAAGTGTCAGAGGTTGATGAATTTGAAGAATTCGACGATGAAGATGATGATTTTGATGAGGATTTTGATGAGGATGATGACTTCCAAGATGATTTTCTAGACGAAGATGTGGAACCTAGATTTGGGGATGGAGGTGGAGGAGGGGGCATTTCTCTAGCGGGAACCAGATGGGACAAACAAGTGTTAACGATTGCTGAAGAAGTTTCTTTATCTTTTAATGGAGAGTTGGGAATATATGCTTTTAAGACGTTACAAAATTCTGCAATTCGAGTGCGTATTGAGAGGCTTTCAAACAAGTCAGGTTCTCCCACCATGGAGGATATTGAAGCTTTCTCAAAAGCGTATAGAGAGCGGTTAGATCAGGCTGAGGCTGCTGGATCTATTCCTGTTGATATATCACTTGAGGTATCTTCACCTGGACTCGAGAGGGTGGTTAGGATCCCACAAGACCTCGGAAGATTCAAGTCGTCCCATGTATGTAAAATACACAACAAGAGCCGATGATGCCTCATCGTCAACTGAGCAAGACGGTGTTTTGAGACTCGAATCATTTGACCTGGAAACAAAATGTTGTACTTGGGGTTTAGCCGATGTTAAGGTTAATCGAGAGAAGGCGATGAAAGGAAGACCCCTCAGCAAAAAGCAAAGGGAGTGGCGAATAACCACTCCCTTTGACTCTTTGCTTTTAGTCAGGATCTTTGCAGATTTTTAAGTTTGTATAATCTATTAGACTCAAAGATCGTTTTGTTTTAGTTTCTTATATTATGAAGAGGTTATATGGTTTTTAAAATTCGATATAACAATATAGTTGTTATAGTTTTCTATAATACAACCTCTCCGTCATATAGCTATTTGACAACTATATTTTGTTAAAAAAAAAGAGTCTGGAACTGCTTCTTGCACAGATTTGAGGATGAGCAAAGCACATTCACCCTGCGGTTCTTTTGTCAAACAAGTTCAATGTATACCCCATTATTCGTCGGACCTCCAGAATAGGTGAATATATTTGGAACACGAAAGAGAGAAGAGAAGATGTCAGCAGTCAGTGCTGATTTTGTGGGGTAGTCAGGAGCATCTGATTATTTATGGGCCAATCAAGTTATATTTATCCGCACAGAGAGGATTCTCATTCTTAGGGGGAATCCTGACAGGATCAACGATCACAAGTTTGAAGTATAAGAGTGTAATGCAGCGGAATGAAGAGACGAATTAGTCAAATTATAGCAAGAGAATGTTATTTGTAACAAATGCGAGAGAATATTTTTCTGTGATTTGGAATGTTTCAATAATGCTCAATATTATTGCTCAATCATTCATCGTTACAATAAGGTTGGCACTCCTTATATAGAGTGCAATCACTGCTGTAATCACGGGATGGTGATTACTAGCAGATCTAGTACAAAAATAACTAATTCTTAACAAACTACTGAAATGTTCACAACTACTGAGAACATGTCAGAGTGCTAAGTTTAAAACATGAAACAACTGAAAAGAAAACTACTGATACTACAACGACTGAAGAACAAACTCTTCAGTCGTTTTACAAAACTACTGAAAATATAAAACTACTGAAAGCAAACCGTCACAACTACTGAAGAAGTCCTCTTCAGCTGTTGTGACAACATCTGATACTTTGTCTTCAGCACTTGTGTCTTCAGACTTTGTCTTCAGCACTTGTGTCTTCAGACTTTGTAATCAGTTGTTGTCTTCAGCTGTTGTGGACTTCAGTAGTTGTTGTGACGTCTGTGGGACTTAAAGGTTTTTCTGATCCGGCTCATTGGTTCTTTTGGTCCAACAAACTCCCCCTGAACCAATGCAGCCAAAACCTTTAACTTTATTGAGGTCCCACTTATTGTTGGCAAAATGGATGGTCTTTTTCCTTCTTGATCAGTTGAGAAGATGACCCATATAAGCACCGGCCTGGAAGTAAGTCCTGATGATTTGGTTGGCAAAGTGTGGATGGGAGCTCTGTATTGGGGAATTGGACACTGAGCTGTTCCCCCATCCATGAAACTCACTTCCCATGTATAAGCCTGTAGGATTCTCTGGTGTATGCTCTGAGAAACATGATTTGTTCTTCCATAGTGAGATTCTCTGGTTCACCATCGAATAATCCTTCACGCCCATACAGCTCTGAGATGTATTTGGCCTGTTTGCCATTTTTGAGCTCAACAGTTGTGATCTGTCTGTAGGCAAACTCATCTGGATGATTACCTTCAAGTAACAGACTGAGCTCATTCTGTTTGAAGTTCTCAAGCTTCTTGTAGACTAACCCCTTCTTGATCACTCTGTTTTCTAACATCTTTTGGGGAGGCTGTTTAGTCTCATAAGCTTTCTTGAAGTCTTCTACAATCTCCCAGGGTGATACTACAAGGACCACTGTGATCTCTTCATCTACGATCCTCTTTATCTGGCCCTTGTATCGTGCAGGAATGTCCTTCTTCACAATTCTGTGAGCCACCCTAGGATCAGGCCACATCCTCACCTTTTCTTTTGATATTGAAATGTGTTGGCGAGGGTGTACAGTCTCAGAGCTTCTTTCTTCATACTTATTATTGATGAGGAGGCAGCATAAGTTTTATCTATACTTTTAGCATCTCCTCATCATGAAGCCTTTGCAGTTGCTCTTCTTCAATCTTTACTCTCACAGTTTCCATCTGTGAGGTGGGAGTGATGGGCATAGATTTGGCTTTAGGCAAAGTTAGGACTGCAGAAAGAGGCAGCCTATCTTCCTCCTCATCATCCTCTTCTTCTTCTTCTTCTAGCCTCAACATCCTTCTCTTCTTCTTCTTGGATGCATCATCGGCTGTTGGTTTTGAGGGTAAAGGAGTTGGTTTAATGGGTTGTGGTAGTGGTGATTTTGAAGTGGTGGTTTTGCAGGTTGTTCTAGCATTCTTGTAATGAGTGAGGCTTTGGAGTATTTTGCTAGTTCGTTTCTTTTTCCAGCACCTGCTTCATTTAAAGCTTCAATCACTAATCCCTTTGTATATGCTTCAGACGTACAGATCTTGGTGGTTATAGCCAAGATACTGTCCCTGGTCCATGACTTAATCTCTATCAATGATCTTCCAAGATACTTAGCAATAAATCTGATCATGATCTCCAGTCTTTCTCTTTCTAGCACATCATAGCTTGCCCATCTTGAGTTAATTTCTTCAACTTCAAGTCTTCTAATCTCTGAGTCAAGCTGTGCAGTATCGAACCCTTGTCTGTATAGTTGGTCAATAATGGAGTCCATAGATTTACTATGTGTAGCATCCGCCATTTTGACCATCTCATCAAGTTGGAGTTCTTTTTCTTTTCTTTCAATCTTCCTCTTCTTATATGTGATGTGAAAGTCTTTGTGACTTTCACTCACTTGATCAGTTTCAGCTCCCTTCACATACTCTTCCTCCTTCTCAGTCTCTTTCTCAACAACCTCTTCTTCCTCCTGTTCTCTCTCTATCAGTATGCGCTTCCCTTTGTCTTTCACTGACTGACTCTCCCCCTTTTTGGTTGCATTGGTTGCAAGGGTTTGAGTAGTAGAAAGCCTTGTGCTCATAATCTCCTCCACCAGTGGCTGTAGGATTGAGGGAAGTTTGTCATCAAGGTTTTGATCACAATGTCGGTGATCATTGGGGTGATGAGAGGTAGGGATTTTTGGAATATAGCAGCTGTTTGCTCAGAGGGGTTCTGTCCCTGAAGACAGTGCCAGAAGTAGAGGCTGGTGGATTGAATGTTTGTAGTGGCTGAGTGTTTAGGAGACCTTCAGGTGAAGGTGCCATCTGTGGGTGTATTGTGGTATCAGATGGACTTGCTTCTTGAGAGAATTGGTCAAGTAGTCTTTGTAGTCTACTGACTTCTTCCTCAAGAATTGTGTTCTGGGCTAGAACATCATAAAAGAAGCCCAGGTCATCATCAGCAGATGCTGAATCACCTGACCTCTTGCTAGTAGCAAGATGTACATGCTCTGGGTGTAGACCAGATGTAGCATGTGCCCCTTTTTCTTGGAACTGGGGACTTCCAGCCTCAGGACGATGTCCTTCATCAGCTGTTGCCTCTGATGAGGTCTTAGCCATGTTACCAGCCTCAGTCTGATCATGTGCTGATGCAGAAGAGGTGGCAGCCTCACCAGATATTCTGTCTCCGTATCTACACTAGGAGACTGAACATTTAAACCCCTGTGCTGTGGGTTGTCAGAAGCATGTTGATCCTCTTCCTCAATATCTGTGGTTTTCCCTTTAGATAGTTGTCTGGGAGGAGGAGAGGCATGCAGCTGAGTCAGCACATTTGCAATTATAAGTGTTGGACTTTGGGGGGCATTTTCATTGGAGATAGGGTATTATGCACCTGGGGAGAATGGTGAGTTTCAATGGCAATCTCCTCAAATGAGGAAGATTCCAGATTTGTGGGTACCCCTTCTTTGGTTGCTTCAGGTTCCTTTTGAGAGGAATCCTGAGCGGCTGTGGCTGGGTGAGTCTCTGATACTACTGGGGGGTTTACACCAGTAAGTATATCCTGTCTTGGTGGTACAGGAGCATCTTCAGGGGACTCATCTTCCTGAATAGCTGTTTTGGTTCGTTTTTTTTTTGGTTTGGTGGGGACTTTGGATTTTGTGGTGGTGGCTGTGGGTTCCAGCTGCGTGGGTTTGCGCAGCTTGGCAGCCATTTTGAGTGATTGGTCAGAGTTGTGCCGGGAGTATACTTCAGGCAATACAGCCATAGCAGGGACTCCCAGGCCAACAAGTCCCTCAGCTTGAAGCTGGTTTTCAATTATGGCCATTATAAACCGAGGATATAGTATCCAACGGTTAGAAAGTTGTTTTTGGGCCATATCCTTGAGCTCTAAGAATAATATTTCAGAAAAATTTAAAGGTTGTTGCTCAAGGATAGAGTACAATACCTGTTGCCACCTTGTGGACATTTGATCCCATGATGAAGTCTTTGGAGCCAGGCAGACATTTACCATATGAAAGATAAGCCGTTCAGCATCCTGGAAATGTTTCTTCAATATGGTAGAGGCACTCAGATTGCCTTCGTATCCATGGTGGGCAAAGGATAGATCAGTGGTGCCCTTTGGATAGCTGGTCGGGAAAGTGGCATCATCCAGGTTGAGGGTTTGGCGAAGAATCTCTGGATTGATGACCACCTTTTGGCTATGGACAAACGAATGAAGTGACTCTGTGTCATTCTCCTCAGAGACAAGAGTGACGTTCGTCCAGAATTGGCTAAGGGATTCGGCATATATGGTGGGGTTTATCAGGAAGGCTGTTTGGTAAGGTGACTGGACCATTAAATCAATGGCGTTGTGAAACTTGGTCCAGAATGGTGATTTAGTAAGGTGAGCGACACAGTTGTGTCGAGGTTTTAGTTGCATGGTCGCCATGGATGAAGAGAGGGTACAGAGTTTTTGAACGTTAGGTTTGAGAGTAAGGTGAGAAAAACTCTGGTGAGATAAGGGATTTATAGGGTAGGGTTATGAACCGACTGAAGGTTTTTTGGTGAGTCATCATTTGCTGAAACTGATGACGTGGCATTAACTTTTAGAGGTTGAAATGACTGACCGTATTGGTGTGATCATCAGTTGTTATAAAACAACTGAAGACTTGGTTTTAACCGTCAGACATTGAAACAGCTGAAGTCTTTGATTTAGTCTTCAGTAGTTATAAAACTACTGAGGACAATTCCGACTTCAGGTGGTGAAACAACTGAGGACATGGTGTTTGTCATCAGTAGTTATGTAACTACTGAAGACAGTGGTTTTGTCATCAGTTGATGTAAACAGCTGAAGACTTAGCGGTAGTCTTCAGTAGTTGTAAACTACTGAAGACATAGCTGTGGCTTCAGTTGTTTAGAAACAGCAGTTGTAAAAACAACTGAAGAGAAATTACTCATCAGCTGTTGTCGTCAATTCTTAGCTTTCAGCTGTTTCAGTCTGACCTCCACATTAAAATGTTTCATTGGTCATCAGTACTTATCTGCATTTCTGACGTCAGCAGTTGTAGTTACATCAGCTGTTGTGATTTCATCAGCTGTTATAACTACATCAGCTGTTTTAACAAATGAAGTACTTATATATGACATGGTTACCAATGATCATCAGTATTTATTACTGAGATTATCGGTAGTTGTCACTTATTCTAGCTGCAGCATACCAAGCCTTAACACCAGGTTGTGGAAAGTTGAACTATCCAAAGGCTTAGTAAAAATGTCTGCAAGCTCATCAGCACTAGGAACAAATTTTGGATCAATCAGACCTTTTTCAAAACAATCTCTAATAAAGTGATGTCTGATTTCAATATGTTTAGTCCTAGAGTGCTGGACAGGATTCTTGACAATACAAAGAGCTGAAGAACTGTCCATTAACAATGGAGTCTTAGTCTCAGTTATGCCATAATCCAATAATTGGTTTTGAAGCCATAATACCTGAGATGTACAACTTGCAGCAGCAATGTACTCGGCTTCAGCAGTTGATGTAGCAACTGAGGTTTGTTTCTTACTCTGCCAAGAAATCAAACAGTTGCCTAGGAATTGGCATCCACCAGAAGTTGATTTCCTGGTCAACTTACACCCTGCATAGTCACTGTCAGAAAAAGCAACTAATTTACCAGAATGTCTAGTAGAATACCATAAACCTAGAGATGGAGTGCCTTGCAAATATCTAAAGATCCTCTTGACTGCAATCAAATGAGACTCCTTAGGTGCAGCCTGAAATCTAGCACAAACACATGTAGCAAACATAATATCTGGTCTAGAAGCTGTTAGGTACATCAAGGACCCAATCATACATCTGTAAAGTGTTTCATCAACCACTTTACCTTTCTGATCTGTATCCAGTTGTGTGGTGTTGCACATGGGAGTAGAACAGGGTTTACAATTTTGCAAATCAAATTTTTCCAAAAGATTTTTTGTATATTTGGACTGATGAATGAAAATTCCATCAGCCTTTTGTTTGATTTGCAAACCCAGAAAGAATTGTAATTCCCCCATTGCACTCATTTCAAACTTTTGTTGCATCAGCTTTGTAAAGTCATCACACAACTGTGGATCAGAGGATGCAAAAATAATATCATCTACATAAATTTGAACAAGTAGATTATGCTGCCCTGCTTTCTTAATGAACAAAGTTTTATCTATGGTGCCTCTAGTAAAATTATTTTCAAGAAGAAAGTTTGATAATGTCTCATACCAGGCCCTAGGAGCTTGTTTCAACCCATAAAGAGCCTTATCAAGCTTATACACCCAATTAGGATGTTTGTTGTCCTCAAAACCTGGTGGTTGACATACATAAACCTCTTCTTTAATTTTCCCATACAAAAGCACTTTTGACATCCATTTGAAAAACTTTAAGATTTTGATAAGCAGCATAAGCTAAAAACAATCGAATTGCTTCCAGTCTGGCTACAGGAGCAAAGGTTTCATCATAATCAATACCTTCTTCTTGTGCAAACCCCTGAACCACCAGTCTGGCCTTGTTCTTAACAATAAGCCCATTTTCATCAGTCTTATTCCTAAACACCCATTTAGTGCCTATTGCACACTTACCTGGAGGTAGAGGAACAAGTTCCCACACTTGTTGTTTCTTGAACTGAAGAAGCTCAAGCTGCATGGCATCAACCCATCCATTGTCCTTTAATGCAATGTGATAATTCTTTGGCTCTTGCTGACTAATGAAGAGAGCATAGAAGCAGAAATTTGACAATTGACTTCTTGTTGATACTCCAGCAGTGATATCACCAATGATTTGAGACATAGGGTGATTCTTCAGATCTTGATACACAATGAGATCAGTGCAAGTGTTTGTAGCAGGCTCAGCAGCAACAGATGGTGATGGTGAAGAATTTCCTTGAAACCAATCAGTTGATGGTAGTTCAAAGGAAGTTGAAGTTGTAGAAATCTCATCAGCATTTGTTGTGGATTGTGCTGCTGGAGCTGCAGGAACATCAGGTCTAGCTGAATCAGGCAGTTGATCAGTAAATCTGAAGAGGTGAGTACTGCTATCATCATCATCAGCACCAGCAGTACCACCAGGTGGAGAACTGTTGACATGAGCAACAGCAGGAGTTTGATGAGGAGCATATTGCAGTATGTCCAAATCAAATATCTCCACAGGATTTTGTGGAATCTTGTCCTTTGGAGATTCATTAAACTTAACATGTAGAGTCTCTTCAACCATCTTTGTTCTACAGTTGAAGACTCTGTATGCTTTGCAAGTTGATGAATAACCAACAAAATATCCTGCATCCACCTTAGAATCAAATTTCTGGAGTTGATCCCTTGTGTTGAGAATGAAACAAGGACATCCAAAAGCTCTAAAGAATGAAATTAGAGGGGCCAAATGATGAAGAACTTCATATGGAGTTTTCATCAACCTCTTATTCACTAGAGCTCTATTTTGTACATAACAAGCAGTATTGATAGCTTCAGCCCAAAAAGTCATTGGCAATCCAGAGTCAGCCAACATGGACCTTGCAGCTTCAATAAGGGTCCTGTTCTTTCTCTCCACTACTCCATTTTGTTCAGGAGTTCTTGGAATGCTAAAATGCCTCTTGATTCCCTTTGAGAGGAAGAACTCATCAAGTGTGTTGTTTCTAAATTCGGTTCCATTATCACTTCTAACACACTTGACTGAGAGGGAATACTGCTTCTCAACATACAACACAAAGTTGATAATCTTCTGAGGTGCTTCATCCTTTGAATGCAAAAAGAAAGTCCATACAAATCTGGAGTAATCATCCACAATTACTAGACAGTATTTCTTCTTAGCCATACTCATCACTCTCACAGGACCAAAGAGATCCATGTGAAGAAGTTGTAAGCAGGCTGTGGACTTAGGTTCTTCTATGGAAGGAAATGAAACTTTGTGCTGTTTTCCTTTTAGACAAGCAGTGCAGTCATCTTCACATTTGAACTCCTTCATAGGCAATCCCCTTACTAAACCATGGTAATCAGCTGATTTATGTTTTTGAGATTAACATGACCCAGCCTTCTATGCCATAGTGTAGATTCTTGAGGGGAAGCCTTGGAAAATAGGCAAGGATGGCCTTTGAGATCTATTTTCTTAGAAAGATCTAAGGCATACACTCTTCCTGTCCTGTTGGCCTTAAGGAGAGTGTGTTTATCCAACACCTTGTCAATCAAACTCAGAACTTTGGATGACAGAATCCGGCAGTTCTGACTTGTGAAAAGAGCAACATGGCCTTTGTCACACATTTGACTGACACTCAAGAGGTTGTACTTGAGATTTTCCACATGGTTAACATCATCAAACTTTATTTCCCCATTGGAAACAAAGCCTTTGCCGATGATGTAACCCTTTGCATCATTGCCAAAAGATACAAATCCCTTCTTTCCTTGAGAGTAGTCATTAAGAAGTGATCTGTTTCCTGTCATATGCATGGATCCTCCACTGTCTACATACCAGATGCCTCTGTGGCATGTTGAAGAACCCTGCAGAACAAAGCAAATTAGTTAGATTTTGAGACCCAAACCTTTTTGGTTTTGGGCCTATTCACATCAACAGATGGTGGACTAACAAGTTTGCTAGAAATAACAGCTTGAGAGGAAGAAGATGGTGGAAAAGAGGAATCCTTTGGCTTGGACCTCCTTTTCTGTGGATTCAACATAGGAGCATCTAATTGGTTGACTCTTCCCAATAGATGTTGAACCATCATAACCAGCTGTGTCTGATTTTGTGATAGAGCTTTCAGCTCTTCAGACACATTAGGACTGGAGTTTGATAAGTTCTTATGTTGCACCTTCTTCTTTTGAGCAACCTCAGCTGTTACCTGTTTAACCCCTTCCTTTTTGGATTTCTTTTTGGACTTAGGGATTACAGGATTTGATGTTGCTGGTACAAATGTGGCTTTAAACTCATTTTTCATTTTTACCATTTTCTCTTTAATTTCATCTTTATGTTTGAGTTTGGATCCTCTTTTGTACCAACAATCATCAGTGAGATGATTAAACAAACCACATACTTCACATGGTTTCTTTTTCATCTTTTGTTGATCATCAACTAAAGAGGATGAAACTACTGAAGACTTGCTCTTCAGTACTTTGGAAGCACTATTTGCTTTCTTGGCTTCCTCTTTAGTAGTTCAAACTCTTTCTACTGACAGTTTTCTTCTTTTCAGTGCTGTCAGTAGTTGGAGCTTGAACTTCAGGAGTTAAATCTTGCTCTCCAGTCCTTTCAGGACTTTCAGACATAACTCCTGAGTTGACCAACTCTTTGATCATGTGAGTGTCAGCAATTGAACTATCAATATTAGCTGATAAGTTCTGAGAGGGCTTATTGCTGACTTCAACTTTTGATGATGCTTTATCAGAAAGTGAATCACATGATGAGGTGGATTGGTTATTGCTTTCTCCATCAGATTTCACCTCTACTCTTGGAGCAAAATCTGTAGGAGGAGCAGTGTGATTATAACCAATGCCAAACTTCACATTGGAAGCTGATTGCTTACTAAGAAGCATCTCAAAACCTTTGCATGATTTCACCCATCGATCACACTCTACTTGGGTGACTGCAAGGGTTTCTTTAAGACTTTTCTGGTCCTCCAGAATAACCTCTAGCTTAGCCTTTTCATCATTTAATTGGCATTTAAGCTTATAAATCTCATCATTTTTACTATTAAGAACAGACTCATACTCAGCTTGTCTTTTGGAAATAGTTTTCTCAAACTCAAGTTTTTCATTTATTAATGCTACATTTGCCTCTCTAATAGAGACAAAGGCAGCAATGCAAGATTCAGAACATAACTTGGCTTTGGCCTCTGAAGATACCTGAGTTACCTGTGAAGATGATGCAGTTGAGCAGGAACCCTCAGTTGATTCCAGAGCCATAAGTGCCAGATTTCCAAAAGGACTATCACCACCATGTTGATCAGCACTTGTGAACAGTTGTTCATGACCAGACATGTCATCTGGCAAGCTGCTCCAATCAACAACTTCTGGGGTGAAGAAGCTATGTTGTTGAGGTTGAGGGGGTTGATGAGATGGTTGAGGTTCTGGAAGTGCATGAGGTTGTGGTACCATAGGAGCTTGAACTTGACTGGTTTGTGGCATGTAATAACACGGGTAAGGATAAGGCATTTGACCCTGAGGAACAAAGTATGCAGGAGATTGTAGTTGAGACTGATGACTAGAATTGACAGGATGTTGCCCTTTGTTTTGTTGACTATTGCTAGGAAAAGTCACAAAAGGTGCAGAGGAATTAGATCCAGATGATCTACATTCTCTAGCAAAGTGTCCAAGCCTTTGGCATCTGTGACACCTCAACTTACTCTTGTCAAAACCAACTTTGGTTTTGCCAGAGAGTCCTGGGAACTTTCTTCCAGTTCTTTTATAGAACTTCTGAGATCTGATATTTATCAAGGCCATTTGGCTCAAAATATCCATCTCTTCTAAGTCATCATCAGCAATCCCCTTGAGATCATCCATGATGAAGCATAGATTGTCATTATTACACCCAGAAAATTGACTATCAACACTCACAAATGCTGAATCAGAAATATTTGAAGAGAAATCAATATGCTCATCATACTGGCATTCAGATGAAGCATATTCTGACTCATGACTAACCAGAGCAGTATTGCCTGGTACAAAGTCCTCAGTGAGCTTACCAGATGAAGACAGTTTTCTCTTTTGTTCTATCTCTCTCTCAAATGTGAGCAATTTCCCATGAAGTTGGGTGAGAGATAGTTTGTCCAAATTTGCACTGGAGCGTAGGACAATGGTATATGTATCCCATCTCTCAGGCAGTGATCTGAGAAATCTGTTATTCATCTGAACATTAGTATACTCATGTTTGACCATTTTCAATTCAGAGATCAAACAAGAGAACCGCTCAAACTGTTGAGTCAGTGTCTCACCCTTCCTATGAGAGAATGTCTCATATTGTTGGGCAAGGATCTCTCTATTATTTGCCAAGACCTCATCTGTTCCTCCAAATTGTTCTTTCAAGGCATTCCAGAGGTCATGGGCAGATTCATAGTGCATTAACCCAGAATAAAAATTTCATTTGGTAGCGCCATGGCTAGAATTCCATGAGCTTTTGCATCTATCTCAAATAATTTCTTATCTTCATCTGAGTATTGATCCTTCCTCTTCGGAACCATTTGATTGGTTTCCGGGTTATTCACCATAGGCTTATGTGGACCATGTACCACTGATGTCCAACAACCTGAACTGTTAACAGACAGGTGATGGAGCATACGACGTTGCCATATGTTATACTCATTCCTAACCAGCATTGGAGGCTTGGTTGAGGAACCAGTATTGTGAGGATCATTGGAAGGAGTAGTCATTTTGAAACCAAAAACAATTTTATTCAAGCAAAAATTTAGACACACCACAACAAACTCAATGAAAACCGAGAATAAGTCTCAGGATGAATGATTAAAAACACAGAAAATTCAATCTCTATAACAGTTTCTTGCAAAAGGATACTAATTCACTCAAACTTGGATCTTGAAGAGCAGTTTCAATGATCAATTATTAGATCGATCAATGATTAACCAGCTCTGATACCATTTGACAGGATCAACGATCACAAGTTTGAAGTATAAGAGTGTAATGCAGCGGAATGAAGAGACGAATTAGTCAAATTATAGCAAGAGAATGTTATTTGTAACAAATGCGAGAGAATATTTTTCTGTGATTTGGAATGTTTCAATAATGCTCAATATTATTGCTCAATCATTCATCGTTACAATAAGGTTGGCACTCCTTATATAGAGTGCAATCACTGCTGTAATCACGGGATGGTGATTACTAGCAGATCTAGTACAAAAATAACTAATTCTTAACAAACTACTGAAATGTTCACAACTACTGAGAACATGTCAGAGTGCTAAGTTAAAACATGAAACAACTGAAAAGAAAACTACTGATACTACAACGACTGAAGAACAAACTCTTCAGTCGTTTTACAAAACTACTGAAAATAGAAAATATAAAACTACTGAAAGCAAACCGTCACAACTACTGAAGAAGTCCTCTTCAGCTGTTGTGACAACATCTGATACTTTGTCTTCAGCACTTGTGTCTTCAGACTTTGTCTTCAGCACTTGTGTCTTCAGACTTTGTAATCAGTTGTTGTCTTCAGCTGTTGTGGACTTCAGTAGTTGTTGTGACGTCTGTGGGACTTAAAGGTTTTTCTGATCCGGCTCATTGGTTCTTTTGGTCCAACAAATCCATGTATAGAGAAATTGAAGACGCAATCAGAAAGTGATGATGTGAGCCGGTTTCTGATGAAGAATCTACATGCATGCTGATTTGTTTGATATTGTCAACTGTGGATTGGAACCTTCAACCTTTGCCCAATACACCGTATGAAGACGCCAAGAGAGCAGAACGTTTATATATTGGGATATGCTAAATGTGAGGGGGAATTTCTGCAGGTGTTAATGTTAATCATGTTAGCCTGTGTGAAGATTGAAGCAATGGAAAACTGTTCATGTCATTATCTGGAAAGATCAGTCATATGGGGAATCTGCGGCTATGATGGTGATCTGCAAAGTAAACGAAAGTATTGTGCCTAAATTCATTTCAGGGATTGTAGCAACCTGACAGATCGGCAACGTTGGCTAATATGGTTTTCGTTTGATTCTATTGACAACCAGAGCAAAGATTGACTGAAGATTGTAAGAGGTGTTATCTACTATTCGCAAGCAACGTCCAAGGGGGAATTTGTTGGAGCGTATATTGTCATATATAGTGTGTCCGTCGCTTGTCGAATAGTCTTGTCTTAATGTAATACACCTGATATATTGTAAACACATGAAACTGGGTCATTTGCAGGAGCATATGCGAATGAGACTTAGTCGTACGACTGGCCCATTAGTAAGGCTCAGTCGCACGAATCTGATGCGTATGAACACTGCGAACGAATGGTTTAATCGTACGAATGGAGATGCGACTAGGTCCAATCGTGCGTCTGGGCAATGCGAATGGAGTCCAGTCGTGCGAATGGCTCACTCGTGCGACTGAAGCTGCTGTTTTGCGAAAATTTCTAGGTTAAACGTGTTTTAGCCGTAAAAATTCGAAATTTTGCAAACTCTAATCGCCTAATTCCATAGAAACTATACTTTGATGAGCAGTGAACGTCCAAGATCACTTTTGACACAAAAGATTGCGTTTTTGATGTAAAAACACAAACTTTTTAACAATCTTGATTGAATCACACGTAATCAAGAGCCAAGGCTCTGATACCACTTGTGAAGTCACTGGATCGGTAGACATCCGAGCATGTTCTTGACGGAAGGATAAACAACAGCAAAAACCAAGAGACAATCAATAACACGAACTATAATATAATGGTTTCATTGATAAAACCTAACAATTACAAGCTCGTTACAACATAAGAATCAAGACTCTTGGCAAGGGGAGATCGAGCATGATCTCCCCTCTCATCCGGCAGTCCTAGGCCCCGGGCAGACTCCCTCCCCAAACCCTTAATCTCTCTACACATTGAAACTGGTATATATAGGCCTCGGCCCATATTAGATGCGACTGGGCCTATTCGTGCGATTGGACCATGCGTATGGTTCAATCGTACGACTGGACCATGCGTATGGTTCAATCGTGCGACTGGACCATACTTATGGTTCAGTCTTACGAATGACCCAATCGCATCTCTCAGTCGCACGACTGGCCCATTAGTAAGGCTCAGTCTCACGACTGAGCCTCATTCGCATATGCTCCTGCGAATGACCCAGTTTCATGTGTTTACAATATATCAGGTGTATTACATTAAGACAAGACTATTCGACAAGCGACGGACACACTATATGTGACAATATACGCTCCAACAAGTAGGATGTGTGGAGGCTTGAGTGGCTCCCGGATTGGATTTGGGAGCTTTGCATTCCTTGGCAAAGTGGCCTAGCTGGTTACAATTGTAACACTTGGCCTCGGTTTTGTCAAACTCGAATTTGATGTTGGTTGGGTTTTGAGGAAATTACCTTCCAGTTCTCTTAAAGAACTTTTTTGCTCTGTAAGTCTACAGAGCCATTTGTTGGACAATGTCCATGTATTCAAAATCATATGGACTAAAACATTCTAGATCATCAAAGCAAAATTGAAAATCACTAGATAGCCCAATTCCTAAGACAAAGGCACAGTTATCCTAGAAGGGACTTGACTGAGCCTGTTGAGAGCTTGGTGTCTTGGGAAATATAATGTATGGCCTAGAAGAACATGATGGCTATTAGGAGTAAGTCACATACTATTAAGGCTGGGGTCTTGACCTTCAGCAACCATCAAAGCGTTGTTAGTAGGAAGGCTAGAGGGTCTGCTCATTTGGGAGCCTCTCTGAGTCTCCATCTCTACATGTTATCCATCAAGGATGCCAATAGGTCGGTCATGGTAAGAGTGGTCAAGTTCTCCGTCCTCTTGATAGAGACATTGTAAAAAGTCCACTCATTTGGAAGTGCTCCCATGAACTTTTTGAGAGATCACTTTTCTCAAGTGTCAATCCTACAGACTGAAGTGATGAGATAAAATCCATGTACCTGAAGTATTGCCGGCTGAGGGTCTCTCCAACAATGTAAGTGAAGTTTTCAAAATTTTGCTTCGGGGAATCTTTCTTTGATTCGTTTGAACCAGAGTACATTAATGACAAAGCATCAAAGAGTTCTTTGGCTAACTGGCAATGCTCAAAGCCTACCATGATGGAGTTTGGTATGGTTGTAAGAAGCACAATCATGGCTTTGTACCTATGTCCATTTTCTTGAAGTCTTCATCTAAGTAGTCTTTAACAACTTTTTCTATCATTGCACCATTTCTAGCCGGTGTTACCATCTTTGGCTTGTAAGGATCATGGGTGATAGATCTCAACATTTTGTTGTCTTGATATCTAATGAATCCTTCATACACTTGCACCAAGATCTGAAGTTGTCAGGAGTGATGATATGGGTTTTAGTCATCGTTCCCATTTCAGATTCAGATGACTTCTGGTTGAGGGCCATTCTGAGTGAGGTAAGTGTATGAGTGATGAAACAGGTTGATTTGGATGGTGAGATATGTAAGGCCTCGTTCTCGGGACGCTTATAATTGGACAATCATCGCACATAAACCATAAAACATACATTTAAGTTTGCTAAAACATCATTGCGGAATACTTAATAAACCACTCAATATATTAATGACCACTTTTGCAAGACAAAACAATCATTGTTATCCGTTACAAAAATCTCATTGTTTGAATTACATCACAAAAATGTCATTGATATTCAAAATGGATGCCATCCAAAAACTTGCTAAGTTGCTGCGCGCGTGCCATCCTCAGCAACCATTACCTGCCAACTGGAAATTACATAAAAAGTCAGCGTTGCTGAGTGATTTCTAGTTTTATAAAAATATATTACCTTTCTTTTGATAAAATATTTTCTTTTCTATCGCACATGATCATACATCGTACATACATCAAGGTAATATTTATTATCTTCCATCATCGTTCATTTCGCACATATCGCACGTTTCGTACATTTCTCACTTTTCACATTTTTTATTATCTTCCACTTCTATCTAGATCCTGTCGTATGCTTAACCCCCCTCTTAGGCACAAAGCCGTATCATCTAGGGTTAAGCGACAAGGATCTCATATCGCACATATGGAGCAGTCACCAAGACTGACTCCACTTTTTTAACCCTCATGAGTTAGCCAATATCGCACGATGTAACACACAGTCAGGCTAACAACTCTCATTGAGTTGTGAACCCTTTACATTTGCTTGCAAGATTTTCATTCATTTTTTCATTATGTTCCACTTTTCTTATCTTAAATCTTTCACTTTGTTAAGATAATACTTTATGTTCATTATAATAATCACACCACGTAAAGCCACGAAATAATACTATAAGGAACATAAAGAAAACGTAACATATACATACATAACATCATCACACATCATCATACAACATCATATAATCATCATACATCATCCACTCACAAACACATACATAGGAACATACGGGTACAAACCCAAATCTTACCAATACGTTTAAGTATGCATTTCAGCCCAAAACAAGTTAAAAACATTTAAATAGGAGATCTAGAACTTACCTGGACTCAGTGAGTAGCTGCTCAATCAAGCTTTCTAAGCAAGTGTCACACTACGCAGCCTGCAGATAAGTTAACACTCAAAGGGGTTAATTTCTGCCTAATTTCGCTGCAGGATCAGCAGATTCGCTACTAGTTTAGCCAGCAGTTTTGCTGCCACCTTCGCTGGCAGTTTCACTGGTAGTTTCGCTGCCAGTTTCGCTCAACTTTCGTTGGAATTTCATGCCTGCGAAACTATCAGCGAAACTATACAGTTTCGCTGAAGGCTTCATAGTTTTGCTGGACGACTACATAATTTCGCTGGACGAACCCACAATTTCGCAGAACGGGCTGAAATTACGAATCAGCCCATTTTTAACCCAAAACTTCAACTTTTTACATCCAAAACCTTTGTTTATCATTCATGAAGCTATATCTAAACTTTTTACATGTTTTCTTACACAAAAACATGAGTTTTGGATGATTCTTTACCACTTTCAAAACCACCAAACCCTAGAATCCAGGTATAATCTAAGGAAATGATTAGATTATGTTTCTTACCTGGATTCTTGGTCTTTTCTTGTTGTTTGGATGTCCACAAACACAGATCTTCAATCTCTTGATCAACCAAGCCTCGAATCCCCACTTTTCTCCACTTTCTCTCTCTACACTCTCTCTTTACACTCTCTCTCTAGAAGTTGGGTGCTTGAGTTGCAAATAAGAGTGGCTCAAGCTGATTCGTTTATATATACCGGGTGTTCCCGGGACCTCAAACTCGCCCAACACGTAAACCCTAAGGTTAAGTCGGTCCATAATCTATTTCCTGCTTATTTTCATTAAATAACCCCGTCTAAGCCCATTATTATTAATTGGCTCGTTTCGACTTTATTCCGGGCGTTACAAGATCTCACTATCAAGAGCCTAAGATGCTCTGATACCAATTGTAGGATCGAATATGGTCACTCAACACAAGTGTTATCTCTCAAACTCACGAGGTCACACTCGGATGGATAAAGTAGAGTCCCTTAAGAGTTGATAATAATATAATAAGTAAACATAACATAAGAGATAGTTTTCAAGATACTGGTATATATTACTTCTCAACTTAAAGTTTACAAGACTCTTACAAGCATACTAACTGAGTTTACAATGAGAACAATATATAATACTATCTACAGCCGGTTATACAAAAGATTACCATCTGGAAATTACTACTAAACAAATACTACATTGCTAGTAGTAAGGTATCTAAAATAAAATACTATCCTAGATTTGGTAGTCATGACATGTCCATGACTTACCTTTTGTCACCAACTAAAGTTGGTAAATATACTAAGTGATAAGGAATGAACTATAGAATAAAGTATGGTCAACTACATGGGCGTGGGAAAGCGCCATGCAGTATCTCAGAGGTTGCAGTGGTTTGTCAGAAGGGTCATACTTATATCCACTGATTCATAGTATGATCTTCCGAAGGTTAGTTGGCTTCGTACGAACAAGTTCTTTTGAAGCCACTTATACTTCAGAATAGTCGACTTTTTCCGAGACTTGTGCTGATCTTCAAGACTTTAACCTTCAAAAGTCATTGTCTTAAATTATTCTAAGTTTTGATCTTTTGATGAGGGATGACATTGTCTTTGGAATACAGGATTCCTCTTTGGAAGTTCTTTTAACTTTAATCTTTGGAAGTGCAACTTTTTTCTTCGGAAGTATTTCTCAGTTGCACCAAATTTGATCTAAGTGTTTGTTTTGGTTGCACCAGCCTTACATCATCCAACAAAAGATAGTCGCCACAAGACACGATGGTTCCACGGTTTCCACGTATTACACCCAACTCCAATCTATGTGGGGTGAAGCTCAATCCATCCGGTCCTTTCCTCGATCTTCTTACAACAAATGTTTATGTGAACTGGGTAAGAAAATTGTCGAACACCTTGAAAAGGAATGACTCTATGAATTTTTTTATGGTCCTAGATAGTGATATTAATGACATTAAAATCCAAATCTTAGCAAAAAAATCCGTTCCTACTCTAGGAGTTACTTATCACATGGTGGCCGAGGAAGAGTGGCATAGGGCAAACTCAAATGAAAGCCAAGTAGCACCCGATCAGCCGCATTCAAGGCCTTCCAAAAACGAGAAGGTAATTCTAGTCAACCAAAAGAGAAGTATACCATCAATCAAGGAAAAAAAGAAAAGAAAATGACCATAGCACTTTTTGTGGAAAAGATTATCACAAACGTGAAGGATGCTTTAAGCGAGTTGGTTATTTGGATCGGTGGCTTGGAAAAAAGGTGATATAGCAAAACCAAAGGCTGCATGCATTGAAACGAGGACTAACCCTCTACTTAGTTTAAGTCATGAGCAATATCAGTCATTTGTAAACTCTTTTTCTGGACCAAATAGTGATGTTGACGCAAAACCCGAGGCAATCATGACAGGTAAAGGGGAAGATACATGGGTTGTTGATTCGGGATGCACCGAACACATAACCCATCGACCCAAGGTTGTTGAAAATTAAAAAAACCCTCCTCCGAAGCTTCGGTTGTCATACCAAACGGTTATGCCATTCCTGTTAAGGGAAAAGATCGAGTGTCAAAATAAATGGAGTCCTTTATGTTCTAAATTTAAGTGCAATCTTCAGTTAGTTAACTGATTAAGCAAAGAAGTATAATGTGTTGTAACTTTTTTTCCTCACCCTTTTGTCATCCAAGGGTTACGTACGAGGAGATTTATTAGAGCAAGTGAATGCCAAGTGGGCTATCATATGAAGATGATCAAAGTATATACAAGAACCGTAATGACTTCAATGGATACATGGCACAAAAGATTGGGTTATGCTTTAGAGGGAAAACTTTCAAATTTTGATTTTCTTAAAAGTAATTCCATCAAATATAAAAATAATTCCATTAAACTAGTGGCTGTTTTGAACTTATTAATTATGATATTTTGGGTGGCTATTGAATACTATCATACACAAGGGAATTTTTTTTTTCTTAATATAGTTCATGATTGTAGTAGATTCATGTGTGTTTTTCTCATAAAAAAACCAAAGTGATGCCCCCAAATATTTAATGAATTTTCATAAAATGAGAGGTTCAAGTTGGAAAAAATTGAAGAGTTAGGAATGACATTGATAGAGAATTTACACATAATTCTAAGGTTAGTTTTTTGTATAAAAAATGGAATTTTTTTAGAAACCATGTGCCCAGATACCCCATAACAAGATAGGGTTGTGGAAAGGAAACATAGACATCTTCTTGAAACAGTGCATGCGTTAATATTTGAAGCTAATGTTCTAAAGAGGTTTTGGGGAGGATGTATTTTAAGCCTTGCATACTTAATAAACTGTCCACCTTCAAAGATGTAAGGATTACACTTAGAGGCTGATGCAACCAAAGATCTCTTAGCATACACATGTGAAGTACATAGAAAGTTACTTTGGAAGATTTGATATAACTCAAGGAATTTCACTAAGTATCAAAGCTTCTGAAGCTAAAAGACCAATTTTTCCAAAACAAAGAGATTGATTTCTTCCAAAGACAGAGAAGACATGCTTTCTCTAACTTACTTTTGAAAAGGCAATCTGTCTTTTGACTTTACATTGTTAACTTTTAGTGAAGGTGTTAGAGTTTGTAACTTTCTACTTTTGTACTTTTATCATTTTTTGTATTTGATAAGGTTGTAAGCTATGGCATGTCATAGTCACAAGTCAAAAGGCAATCTGTCTTTTGACTTTACATTGATCTTGTTATTAGATTAGTGTCTCTAGCTGGCCTTTAAAGTATTGCGACTGTAGGATGTAGTATAAAGTATCTCAAGTACCTGTCATTGATTTAAGCTTTGTAACATGTTGTAAAAGTGAACTTGAGAGCAATATAAATCACTATTAAAGACCATATTATTGTGTTCTTGATCTTTTATTTACTTGTGTTCTTTGTTTCAATTTAAGGTGGTCCCTATTTGATCTGTTAAGTGTTTCAAGTCTCATCAAACACTGTGAAACTATTGCATTGATCCCTTCATCGGTCCTGTAAAAGGTTATTAAAAACAAGAATCCTTATGAGCTATTGTGGAACCAAAAGCCTAAAACAATAACATAAATTGAATGTGAATAATGATTTCTTATGTGGGGATTTTGATGAAGCAGTTTATATGAAGATCCCACAAAGTTTAACAAAAAAAATGAGACGAGAGTGTGTCGACTACAAAAATCTCTTAATGGCCTTAAACAAGCATAAAGAAACTTGTACCATAAGTTCACTAATTTTGTTTTTCACTTACACTTTTGTTAATCCAAGGCCGATCACTCATTGTTTATCCTTCACAAAGGAGAAATTTATGTGGCCATTCTTATTTTTGTAGATGATGTGATAATTTGGGTAAATAACTTTGAAAAAATTCAACAGACAACGAAGCAAATTTTGTAGAATTTAATATCATGTATCTTTGCTCGTCAAAATATTTTCTAGGCATTGAAGTTGCCAAACCTCTAACGGATTGGTTTTAAGTCAACAAAATACACTTGGGATATTCTAAAGGATATTGGAATGTTGGGGTGTCGACTTAGTGCATCTCCATTTGACCAAAGAATAAAGCTCGACAAAGGAGAAGAGGAAGCTCAAGTACATGCTACTCAATATCTCTGGTTAGTGGGCTGCTTACTATAACTACAAGCAATGAGACTCGATATCACATATTTCGTCAATGTTTTGAGCCAGTTGTTGCAGACCCCTGTCGTAATAATCGAGAGGCCGCAAACAGGGTTTTGAGACATTTAAAAGGGACACCACGTTAAGGAATCCTTCTTCTTCGAGAAGGACAACCAGTTTTAATTGCTTATTGTGATTTTGATTGGCTTGGGTGTCCTTACATGAGATGATTAAGAATAAGAATCTACTTTTTTAAGCGGTGGTCTCATCTTTTAAAAAACAAAGAAAGAATTAGTTGTGTCTCGTTCTTTAGTAGAAGCTGAATATAGGGGTATGGCTTCCACAGTTAGCGAGATTCTTTGGGCAAGATAGTTACTCAAGGATCTACTAGTTAACATAACAACTAATATGTCATTATTTTGTAACAATCAAGCAACTCATATATTTCTAATACCCCATTTTCCATGAGCGAACAAAACATGTTGAACTGGATTGTTTTTTTGTCCGTGAATGTGTAGATTCTAAAGAGATCATGCTTATGCCCATTGATAGTACTCTAAAAATTGCAAATTTGCTCACTAACATTAAAGATTTACATGCTACATCTTGAGGGGGAGTATAAGATTGTATATTATTTTAGTTTCTCTATTTTCCTATTCAAGTAGCCTGTCATTTATTTTGTTTCTTTATTTAGCCCCTTAGTGGGTTTTACACATTCTCCTTGTTAAATTTTATTAAGAAAATATATGAAACAACGAAATTCTCTCTATACCATCGAATTCAAGAATAGCTAATGTTTCGGAGGTGCCGCCCTACAAGTAGCATGGTGATGACATTTCCACAAAATCACAGGGACTGAGGAGTCATGGTTCCAATAATTAAATTGGGTCTTTATAGAACAACAAACCTAAGTTTATTAAAAAACGAAACTTTTTATGTCTATATATTCAACAATTCAAACTAAATTAGGGTTTTTTTTGGTAATTATCATATTCAATGCATGAATAATGAAACAACTCTTTTTTCAGCTTCTAAACTTATATAATACACAAAATAACGCTCCCGATATACTTCATTTAAAAAATTCCAAGCAAATCTCCGTTCATACTGACTATTTCAACATCATGAAAGAAGAATACATTCTACGAATCCGGCCTCTCCTACGTACCACATAAAATATCAATATATTATAATTTCACAAACAATAAAGCCGAAAATGAAAAAAACAACATACCGTAGACGAAACGGGAAAGTGTGACGGTTGTTGATACATATGTACCTAGATGTTGATCTTAATGTAATATGTCTTGAATGTCTTACACTTATGTAATGCTTGGGTTATTAATGAAATGAGAATGTTTGGTTGTGATTTATAATGTTTAATATTTCATTAATGAGTTGATATTGACTTGATTATATAGGTTTGTGATTGTTTGAATTGATACACATAATGTTATATTAATAAATTCATTCAAACTTGATTAAGTGAAGTTCACATGCGTCCGACTGAACCATGCACCCCAACAGTGGTCATGCGTCCGGATGGCCATGCGACTGAGTGTCCATGCGCCTAAACAGTCCGTACACCTGAACAACTTCATGCGACTGACTCAGTCGCACGACTGAACACTCAGTCGTGCGAATGGATCAACCGCATGGCTCAATCGCACGAAGGAACCATGCTGATGGTTCATTCGCCCGAATGAGCAACCCTAACCTATAAATACCACCTAATTCGTGGAAAAACGGAAGCATTCAATCCACTTCGACTCCAGACGTACCCTAGCCGTCCAGAAGCCTCTAAGTTCATACTCTAAGTTCATAGAACGCTGTAGATCGATTCCTAATCGATTCTTGACGTTAGATTCAATACGTTATTGTTTCTACGTGCGTTCTAACTGATTGGATCGCCAATCAAATAGAAATCTGCACTATTTGGTTTGGTTTAACACGTTAATCAGTTGGTGTTTTTCGTTCAAATACCAGATCCTAACAAGTGGTATCAGAGCTTTGGCTCTTGATTCCGTGTGATTCAATCGTTTTTTGATACAAAAGTTTTGTTTTTTTTCACTAAAAACGCAATCTTTTCGTGTCAAACGGTGGTCTTGGACGTCCCCTGCCATAAAGTTTTGGGTTCTCTGGCATAAGGCGATTAGGGTTGGTGAAAATTCGGGTTTTTTTACGGCCAAAACACTTTAAACCTAGAAAATTTTGAAAATCCAGCAGCTTCAGTCGCACGATTGACTCAATTGCACGACTGGACTTCATACGCATCCCTCAATGTACGATTGGACTCAGTCGTACCTTCATTCGTACGACTAAGCAGATCGTTCGCATTGTTCATCCGCATCAATTCATTCGCACAACTGGACCATTCGCATTAGTTCAGTCGCACGATTGAGCCAGTCGCATCGTTCATTCGTACGGGTAGCCAATCGCACAGCTCCATTCGCACTAGTAAAACAGGTTGTTTAAGAGACTTAAAGTTAATCGAGATGGAGGATCAGTATTCAGCGTTTCAGCCCGAAGGACTCACATTCAGAACTTACTGCTACTGGAGAGTGAAGTGGGGAATCACAATAACCCCTGAAGCTTATAATACATTAGATGAATTTCCACACTAGAAACAATGTTTTGAGATCTACTTAAATGAGTAGATCCTAATATGTGGAAGCTATTGAGACGAGGACTTATTAGGCCGGTAGGAGCTGATGGGGTTAAACTTACATTAGGAGGCATGACTGATGCCCAGAAAGTCAAATATAATACTGAAAAGAGAGTGTATGCATTGCTTACTCAGTCTATCCTAAGGATATTTTTCATCAATTCTCTGAGAATAAGCAAGCCAAGAAGTTATGGGATGAGCTGGAGAAAAGGTATGACGAATGCGTCATTGAAGCCTATTAAAGCTAAAGAGTTGAAGAAAGATTTGACAACTTCTCATCGAAGGGTAATGAGAGTTTAGACGATGTCATTGATAGATTTTACCATTTGATGAGCGAGCTGCACACATGGTGTCACAACTACCATGGAAGACAAAGTGTCGAATTTTGCAGATGGGTTGCCAGAAACATGGGCTTCTTTTGTTTCAAATCTGAGACAGAATGGAATGCTAGCAAAGTTGGACATCAATGATTTCATTCTAAAGCTGCGAGAAGAAGCACTAAGGATGAAGTACCGAGCTCAAAGTCTTCGTATACTCCGAATCCAGCTCGTACAATGGCAACTCCACAAGTTAAGATGTCTGGAGCACCACTTTAGACCGCCTTGGTGACAAGCTCATCTGGTCCTTCACAAGCCTCTCCTTCAGGATCAGAAACGTCAGGGTCTTCTAGTACCCAATACATTGGATCTGAAGCAAATGCTACAAGACTGAAGACCGAGAATCTCGGAAACGTGACGGTAGAAGTAGCAAGAGAGCACATGGATCTCTTAGCAGCAGTAGTCCATCCTTATGATGGACTTGTTGCTGGGAAAATGGGAAACTGTCATCTGGCAGACGAGGACTACGAGCAGGTAGATGATACAAAACTGGAGAGGATGGATATCATGTGGGCCTTAGCAAGTGCTGTCCGGAGAGCTAAGAAGTTTGTGAAGAAGACTGGACAAAACTTGGTTCCTACTAAGGACACTACTTTTGGTTTTGACAAGAGCAAGGTGACCTGTTTCAACTGTGGAGAAAGGGGGCACTTCAAACGAGAGTGTGTGAAGCCAAAGAAGACTAGAAACGGAATCCATTCTCGTCCTTCACTCGTCAAGATAAACCAGCTAGCAGTCCTACTTCATCAAGCAAGGATCCAAAAGCCTTGACTGCTCATGATGATGAAGGACAGGACTGGAGTTTTCGGTTTGTCTCTCCGGGAGAATCCAATATTGCCAGTGTGGAAGATATGATGATGATTCTGCGAGTGAAGGAGATATTCCAGTAGAGCTAGCGATGTCAAACAGTGAAGAGACTACAACTGAGGTCAACTACAAGCCTGAAGAAGGGACAACTACAACAAAGACAGAATCACCAGAACCAAAAACATTAGATGCTGCGTTGATGGCTGATTCATCAGAACCTCCTCAGGGTGTTCGCTACAGTGCTGAAACCAACACGTGGATTGTAGATAGCGGAGCATCCAGGCACATGACAGGAAACAGGGCACTCTTATCCAACGTCAAACAAATAAAAGGAGGGCATGTTTCTTTTACTAGTAACAAAGGAGGTTATATCACAGCTCAAAGGGAAGTTGGAAATCAGAATGTTAAGTTTGATAAAGTGAACTACGTTCAACAACTTCAAAACAAATTACTTTCTGTTTCCCAAATATGTGACAAAGGATTTAAGGTCATATTTGACAACAAGAAGTGTTATGTCCTAAAGAAGGACTATGTGATTCCGGAGGACCAAGTTTTGATGACAACTTCAAGATATAAAGATCTTTAGGTTTTGGATCTCTCAACGGCTTCTACAACGGATCATGAAGTTCAGTGCTTCTTATCAAAAGCTACTGAGAAGGACTCTATTTCCTCGCATAGGAGAATGGGACACATTAATTAACGGAAGATGAATCACTTCATCCAGAATGATCTAGTGCGAGGAGTTAACGTAAAAAATTTCCAATTTCCGGGCTTTTGTGTAGCATGCAAGAAAGGCAAACAGACGTAGAAGTCTCATAAGGAAAAGAAAGTTCATTCTATCGAGCTTCCTCTTGAACTTCTTCACATGGATCTGTTTGGTCCAGTCAGTACAAAAAGCATTGCAGGTGACTTGTACTGCTATGTGGTTACTGATGACTACTCAAGATTCTCTGGGGTAATGTTTCTGAAGTCCAAATCAGAAACATTTGAGTCTTTCAAGGAATTAGTAACCACACTGGAATCTCTCTACAAGCTGAAGGTAAGACAGGTACGCTCAGACAACGGGACCGAGTTCAAGAATCAGTGGATGGAGGCTTACTGCAAGGAAAAGGGAATTGTGCACCAGTTCACTTCTGCCTACACGTCTCAGATGAATGGCGTTGCTGAGAGAAAGAATCGCAGCTTGATAGAGACAACACGGACAATGCTAGCAGACTCGAAACTGCCTATCCAAGTCTGGAATGAGGCAGTAGCAAATGCATGTTATACATTAAATCGAGTTTTGGTAGTCAAACGCCATGGCAAGACATGTTACGAGTTACTACAACGACGTAAACCTAATCTAGAGTATCTTGAACCATTTGGCGCGCCGTGCACACTTTTGAAGAAGACTCAAGAAGGAAAATTCAGCGAGAAGGCTGATGAAGGTATCTTCCTAGGATACAACATACCGAACAAGAGAGTTTACAACAACTCAACGGGTTTAGTAGAAGTGTGGTGTAATGTTGATGTTCAGAGATACACCACACCACCTACTGGAAAAGGACCTGCTTACTTTTTTGACTATGATGGATTCTTCAAGTCCTTCAACATACCTATCTCCACTTCTGAAAAAGAGTTAGCTACAAGGATGATGTATGATATCTTGAACTCACCGTCACTAGATTCAATATCATCGGGTTCACAAGGTGAATCATCTCACCACTCAGGGGGAGCACTCGAAGCAAGTGACTCCTCCTCAGAAGATGATGTGGAAGAAAATGACCAGAACAATCAGGAGGGACATGTTCCAATTCCTGCAAGTCCACAAGCATCTAATAGTGATGTCTCTTCGACATCAGAACCTCAAACTCCTACTACCTCAGATACAGAAACAAATGTTCATAATCTTGACTCTGAGGTAGTTGTTCCTACCACTCCAGGATCACGTCTAAATGTCTATCATCCCCTAGACAATGTCATTGGGGATGTCAAATCAGGAGTGCAGACCAGAAATCAGCTGTACTCAGCTGATTATGCCTCGGTAATGGAAAAAGGATACATTCACGACGATGCTTATCGTTGTTTTGTCTCGCAGGTTGAGCCAAAATACGTCAGTGAAGCACTGAATGATGAGGCATGGGTGAGTGCCATGCAAGAAGAACTTTTTTAGTTTAAGAAGTTAGGTGTATGGACTCTGGTAGATAGACCTAAAGGTGCTAAGGTCATTGGCACCAAATAGGTCTTGAAATGCAAGAAGGATGACCAAGGAGTCATTATCAGGAACAAGGCTCGACTTGTAGTTCAAGGGTTTCGACAAGTCGAGGGCATTAATTACAATGAAGTGTTTGCACCCGTGGCAAGGATGGAAGCCATCCGCATCTTCCTTGCCTATGCATCGTATATGAAGATTAAAGTTTATCAATTAGATGTGAAGAGTGCATTCCTTCATGGTGAAATCCGAGAGACAGTGTATATCAGTCAACCCGAGGGATTTGAAGATCCTTATCATCGGGACAGAGTTTACAAACTGGACAAGGCTTTATACGGGCTTCATCAAGCTCCACGGGCCTGGTATGAGAAACTCTCAACTCACCTTGTGAAACATGGATTTCGCAGAGGTGTTATTGATTGCACATTGTTTATCAAAGAGAAAGATGGTGATTTGCTGCTAGTTCAAATCTATGTTGATGATATCATCTTCGGATCAAAGAATGAAGAGTTATGTAAAGAGTTTGAAGCAGTAATGAAGGCTGAATTTGAGATGAGTGCCATGGGAGAGATGAAATTCTTTCTCGGGTTACAGGTGGATCAGACACCAAAAGGAATTTTCCTACATCAGACCAAGTATGTAGGAGACATTCTCAGTCGGTTTGATATGGAAAATGCTTCTACACCTGGGACTCCACTTGCTACAAACCATGATATAGCACCCGATCAAAATGGAGATCTGGTCGATGCAACCATGTACCGAGGAATTATTGGATCTCTCATGTACCTCACTGCCTCAAGACCTGACATCATGTATGCTACATGTCTATGTTCTAGATATTAGGCTAAGCCAAAGGTTAACCATCTGATTGGGGTCAAAAGGATATTTCAGTATTTGAAGGGTACCCTAACACTTGGGTTGTGGTATCCTCATGATGATGATTTTGAGCTCACGGCGTATAATGACTCGGATTACGGTGGCTGCAAGATGAATTACAAGTCTACATCAGCAGGGTGTCAATTCTTTGGGAGGAGATTAGTGACATGAAAGTGTAAGAAGCAGACCTCAGTTGCATTGTCAACCTGTGAAGCCGAATACGTTGCTGCTACAAGTTGTTGTTCACAAATCATTTGGATTCAACAGCAAATGCGGGACTATGGTTTAAATTTCTCTTCTACTCCTATTTTTATTAATAACTCTGCTGCAATTGCAGTAACTAAAAACCCGGTCCAACATCCTAAGACCAAACACATCGGAATCAAATATCATTTCATACGTGATTGTTTTGAAAAGAATTTAATCGATGTGATAAAAATAAATATTGATTTTCAACGGGTTGACCTCTATACAAAGGCTTTTGACAAACCACGTTTTCTATATCTGTTAGAGGTCAACGACGTTAAAAAGAAAAGTGATGTCATTCCAGATGATGACCATGTGTAGTCCGATGCATTTAGTCCAATATTTTATTTTATTTTTTCTTTTTTCTTTTATTTCCTTTAGTTATTATATTTTCTGTTTAAATTAAATATATGTTATTTAGCTGTCTATTAAAATCCTAAAAAACGTAAATCGGTTACGGTTTTAGAATTTTAGGGGGAGAATAGGTCAGCCAGTAACATTAATAAAATAAAAAATAATAAAAAAATTAATAAAAACGAGGGAGAAGGAGAGGCTAGCCGATAGAAAGTAGATCGTATCTGTGATACCGATTCAAATATTTTAGAAAATGATACTACACAGGAACAAATCAAGTGGGACTTTAAAAGTTTAAATTAGACAAGATGCAAAATTCTAAGTATAAATCTGTGTAGTCTGAGCAATATAAAAGGAAAAATGATAGAAAAACTGGTAACTACTAAGGTAACACAATGAAAGTAGACCTAGAGGTTGCTAGACCACAGATGATATGTCGGTAGATTCATCACAATAGATGATTAGACCTGACTGGTGATCTCAAGATCAAACTAAGTTGTTCAATTGACTGTGGGCTCCCATCTTATCACTGGTTAACACAATCAACAATATTCCAATAAGGGGTGACGAGCAAATAAACGCCACAAATGTGAGCGGTTGACCATAAATAGAGCAAAGCATGAAAAAAATGAAAAGAAAATGCTATCAAGCTAATAACTTATGTTGTTGGTGCGTTATGTGCAAAAGAAAATAAAGATGCTCTAACAAGAAGATAGGTTGTGTGCCTCTCTAGTGTGCGATGGCACTGACCTGAGGATAAGCATAACCTAGATATTCTAGAATTCATTGTTGTTTGCCGCCTCTCTGCTGTGCGATGGCACTGACCTGAGGATTGGCTTCTCTTTGAAAGCTCTAAGAATAGTCTCTTCTTGTCAAAATACCCGTAGACCGCTCAAAAGCTCCTGAGGAATGTTGATTACCACATAAGAGTGGGATCCACAAATGTTGGTTGAAATAATTAAACCTTAAACTATCACCAATCTGTGTTAAAAGTCTGTGTATGGATTTAAGAGGACAAATATACTGACAATCATCATGGCTACAATTCTTGAAGGTCCAAATCAATGTGGAAATCTAATAGTACCAGTATGATTTCCTAAATTTGCTAACGACTTAGGATGAACACCAAGAAGTGAACATCAAAAGGTTTGAATAACATGTCCCAAATGATTTGACTTGCCTGTATGATTCCAAATTGAATTGGTTTAGTTATGGTCAAACTAAATTGAAGCTACCTATTCCGGAACCGAATCCAGTAGATTTCTATCTTAGGATTTACACCTCACAAAAAGTCAAAAACAAGTTTATTTTTGTTCTTTAGTTTAAGTTTTATTTATTTACTCAATTCAGTTTGTTTGATATCGGACTACATCATGGAATTCAGTAAGGAAGTAAATCATCTAAAAGGGTCATGGCTGAGGTGACCACATGTGTTTTCAAAAGGTAAATTGGTCATGTCTGAGGTGACAAAGTGTTTAAAAGGATCACGTCTGAGGTGATCAAAAGTTTGTTAAGTTAAAATGATCATGTCTGAGATGATCAAATGTTCATAATGTTATTTCAACAGTTTAAAAGGGTTTAAATGTCAAATGGTTATAAAGTCAGAAAAATGTCGAGTGTATGACCCTTTCGCACGACTGGACCATGAGTATGGACCAATCATGCGAATGGATCATGCTCATGCATTAAATAGCCGAATGGACATGAGTATGAACCATTCACCTGAATGGCTTATCAGACTGACCCATTCGACCAAATGAGAGTTTGCGAATGAGTCAGTCGACCGACTGAGCCTCAGTCGGCCAACTGCATGTAATCGACTGAGCCAGTCGCCCGATTGAGTTTCAGTCGCATTATTGAACTGAGCGAATGAGGCCAGTCGGCCGATTGAAAGTATATAAAGGGCCATAGTCCATTGCATTCTCCTCACCACTCCCAATCGCCCTTATATCGCACATTGTACCGTTACGCTACCCAAATTTCTTTAGACCTCGAGTATACATTCTTCTTGATCTTCTGACGTGTGTTTGCATTTATACAGTTATAATAAGATGAAATCTCACAGAAATCAGAGGAAATGGTGCACTAATTTGTGATGTTCGATTGAAACAAGAACCGAACCTTTAAATGACCCAATAACCTATAGAAACTAAGTAAAATGTTAAAAATAAGTCTAATAGGTTATTAGTTATGAGATTGGGAGTCTAAAGAACCATTAAACCACGTTTAATTACATGAATTGGTCAAGATTCGAACCTCAGTCGACCGAACAGTGGGTCATGTGACTGGTCGTCTGGATGAACTCCAATCGCACGATTGAGCCGGCCGAATGGGTCAATCGGCCGAATGTATTATGCGAATGAGCTCAGTCGGCCGACTGAACCAATCGCAAGCTCAGCCAACAGATTGAACTCAGTCGTCTGTTCATTCACCCGAATAAGTCCAGTCGCATGATAGGTCAACCGACTGACCACAGTCGCATGATTCATTCGCATGAATGAATCAGAATGAATTCAAACAAGATACTTAGAACTGAATTGTGGTATGTGTTCTAATGTGTTTGTGTCTTGTGTTTCAGGTCGATGGCTGATAGATGGTCTATCAACCCTAAGCACAATATATGTGCTCATCTAGACCATACTACTCGGAATGGTGCCGAGTTTGCAGAGATCATCACTTTTCTCAGGCGATCAAGGATCCACAAGGCCATCTCTACTCCATGTACTCCCTACAGGTCTTTACATCAGGCCTTCTGGGAGAGTGCTTCTGTTGATCGATCACATGAGCCATATAGCATATGGAGCTCTATCTGTTGCATGGATATTGAGATTACTGCTGCCGATATTCAGAGAGTACTTGAGCTGGGGGACGATACTGATCACCCCACCAGACTTCACCCGCTTATAGTGAGAGGATGTTTCCTGAGGATTAAGTACGCTGGGGACATCAACTCAGGTGTGCTCAACAAGAGCAACCTGTGTCCCCAGTACAAGTACTTAGCACACGTCATTCTGAAGTGCATTGCTTCCAGGAGGGGTGGGTTTGATGATCTTTCAGACCAGATTTAGAATGCCTATGTGGCACTGGTACTGAACCACCCCTTCAGCTTCTCGATCATGATCTTCTCTTATCTTGTGGAGAATATGGAGGCAAAGGGTAAGGAGGGTTTTTGCATGTACCCCAGATTCTTGCAGCTGATTTTCAATGAGAAGCTGCCATCACTTCCTAAGGAGCGCCACGATGCTGTGGCTTTAGAGATCATCGACGACACGACCCTGGGTCGTGTGAGAGTTTACGGGGGTAAGCAGGTAAAGCCCCAGGTAAAGAGACTGATAGGCCATCTGGCAAATGAGAGGTACATGGCACCTGGCAGACGTCAGTGGCGTCACGTAGACAGCGACTCTGATGATGAGGGCTACAGCTCCCAGAGCACGACTATGATGATGACGATAGCGGGGATGCTGGAGATACCATGCCCACTCGACCAAGGGGCCCCACTACTGATAGTACATCTCCGGTATCTGCCCCCACTGGAGATATAGCAGAGTCTGCTGGGATCCACCAGGATTTTATACCTAGTGAGGAAGAGGAGGAGTCAGATGAGGAGCCACTAACACGAACTGTGGGAAGTAAAGTCGTTCCCACAGAACAAGGGCTCCGGGTGGTTGGTGAACGCCCCGGTGGATCGGGAGAGACTGCTGCTGACCCTACATATGCTCCAGATTCGCCAAGCCGTGTTCTAGGGGGAGCATCCTCCTCGATAGGATCGAGGAAGAAGAGGATGGCTCAGCCCCACGACATGAAGAAGAAGAAGCGCAGACTCACCTTCATCACCACCACAGCCACCACCACAGCCACCATCCCTACCACCATTCCTCCTAACACAGTTACCACCCTTCCATCCACCACCACATCATTCAAACCTACATCACCAACCCCTACATCTATACCACCTCCAATCTTCACGACTGTCACCACCACCACTAGACATCCTGCTGCTCCATCGTCTTTCTCTCCATATCCATTAGGATCACCTCTACCTCCCTTTGGGGTAGAGGAACAGCTATCAGCGCTGAACCGTATGGTGATGCGTCTGTTAGCAGCCGATGACGAGAAGACAGCACAGATCCGTCAGTTAGTAGATCTTACTACTGCGCAATCTCAGCAACTTTCTCAGTAGGCTCGATTGATTGATCAGCAGGCTCACCAGATGTCTCAGCTCCAAGAGCAGCATGACAAGAAGATTGAGGAGTTGGAGGCTGCAAACAAATCTCTACAGCTAAAGCTCAAAGGGTCTCAAGACGAGCCCTTAAAGATACGAGAAGAAGATGAAGACGATGATACTGATGATGAAAGTGATGATGATGATGGTGACAATCATGAGGGTGATACAGATGCAAATGGTGATGATGATGAAGATGACTTTCCTGCTGCTGGTGCCACAGCTACAAGCGAAAGGAGGACCAAAAGGAATCAAGATCAGAGTGCCTCTACATCCGCCCTAGTAGCAGAAGAGATGAGGATACATGATAAGAGTAATGCTTATTTATTTATGTTATTAAAATCATATGTACTTGAATCCTGTATTAAACTTATGAACTGAATATCTATTTTAATGTTAAGAGTTTTGCTTTAAGTATTTACTAATGTTTGGTGTATTACATGTTTAAATCAAGCAGATCCAAATTATCAAAGGGATGAACACGATGTTGCTCCCCTTCAGCAGGTCAAGACCCAACTGACAATGATTCTTGATCTGCAAGGGATCGTCAGGAGATCAGTGAGTTACACCCTTGAAGAAGGGGAAATAATTCATGATCTTACTGATGAGCAACTGGCATAAATGTTCAAGCTCAATCCCGATGAGATTGTAAAAGACGCTCCAACTTTAGAAAAGGACAGTGACGATGAGCTGAACGACATTGATGAAATAGAGATCGAGGACGTCACAGCAGAGCATTATCCTAAGTACGCTGACAAAGAGGGAAATGTGATTCCCGATCTGGGTGATTCCCTAGTCAGTGATACATTCGAGATATTGGATCAGATGGAGCAAGAATCTGAGAAGATTGAAGAACAAGCCCAAGTCTCAAACGCCGATGTTGATATCAGAAAGGCTGAATGGGCTGCATGTTATGAGGAAATCCGAGCCCAACGCGCTGCTCCTAAATAGAATGTCTACACCAAGCTCTACAAAGTGAAGAAACATCACAAGGTGTCAGGCAAGATTATTGCGTGGGCACATTTTGAGGATCTTAACGTTTATGCCATAAAGAGAGAGAAGGGTATTGAGTACTTTAGATTCCCACATGATCTAAAGACTCTATCTGGTTTTCAGCTCAACCAGCTGGCTAAATTGAAGCTACTATATGCTGACCCGAGGAAAATGTCAGGCTGGTTTGAGGCGGCCCTGAAGAAAGAGTACCACACCAGGTGGGTCAACTTTAAACCTCAACAACCTACGAGGTATATCAGACGTTCTGAAGTTGATCCTATAACTGGAAAGCCCATGATAGTGCTGAAGTGGAGTCCCCCAAGAACAATGTCAAGAATCCCTCTCAGGGAAATGCCACAGGACTTCACTCCACACTTTAAATGGTGGTACTATGATTGGAGAACAGGGGAGGCGGTCATAGTTCTGAACAAAGAGGGAAGAATGGATACCATCAGGGTATTTGACCCGATGTGGCTCACTAACTTGTCTGCTGATGATGTATACACATTATACAAGTTGCCACTGTTCTATGACACGCAAGATATTGTACAAGCCCTCCAATTCCAAAATGTGATACGACTCTGCTTTGCGTTTGAGATACACGCAGGAGTCACAAGAGAGGAGAAGTACAAGAAATATGAAGAGGTTATGAAGAAGGTAAGACATTAGATAGATCTAGGTCCAAGGGGGAGTTTGTTGATACATATGTACCTAGATGTTGATCTTAATGTAATATGTCTTGAATGTCTTACACTTATGTAATGCTTGGGTTATTAACGAAATGAGAATGTTTGGTTGTGATTTATAATGTTTAATATTTCATTAATGAGTTGATATTGACTTGATTATATAGGTTTGTGATTGTTTGTGTAATACCCGTATAAAAAAAGATATCTTAATCTATATTTATTAATTCAGTAATGTAATGTTAATAAGCTATACAAATTTTGGTTTATATCAATAAAATATAATAACGACAATAAACAAAAAAAAGAATGAACGTGAGGTGCATTGGGTGTTGACAAAATCAACCCAATTGAGTTTGTTTCAAACTATTGCTCCTGCCTCCCGCAATAAGTTCATAAAAAAATAAATTTAATCTTTATCTCCTACAACAACCTTACGAGAAGTACGGCAGTAGATCGCTTGTTCTCTATTTTTGCTAATTAATATATACCCCCCAATACCTTCGATTCTCTCACACCACTTGAGTTCAATTCTTCTACGGCATCTTCAAGTCGTTACCATATCTTGAGACCACCGTGAACCACCATTGCACCACACCACCACCGGTCGCCGCCGCTAAGAGATAATACTCCATCTAAACCGTTTGTTGGTTAGAGTCCACCGTTGCATTGTCTTTGCAGCACGGAGCCACGGTGTAGTTTGCTTAAAGCTTCAAAGCCCGTTTCGATACGCAAACAGACCGCCACAGATCAAACTTTGCCGACGTTTCACCGATTACCACCGACGAGGACCGTGAAGCCACGGTTGTGAAATTTATACGTTCGAATCTTCCGATTCCATTCTTATTCGTGTCACCAGGTACCGTGTCGTCCCTTTTTTTGAATCATGATATGTGGTGTTTGATTCTAAAGTGAGTTGTTTTCTTTCCGGCAACATACGCAACCACTGTCATACGTTTATTGTCATCGCCGCTGCCTCACCTTTGTTCGTTATAAAACACTATTTTTGGAACCGTATCGTTTGGCAAGTGAGGTAACAAATCTGATTACTTGATGTTGTTCGTAAGTTTCGTAAATGAAATTATGTGGTCTTGTTATTGTTCCGGCAACTAGTGATTGGAATCCTTAGAAACATATCAATCATTCGATGTAAGCATAACTTTCTTGCATATCTTTCAGTTGTTGACATGAGTCTTACAAATACTCTGGTAATGTAGGAGATTAGAACTTTTATAACTAAAAGATTAGATAAGTTAATGAAACGTGTTGTCAATCGTCTTGCCTCCAATGGTTCGTTGATGTTCAAACACTGCATCTGATTATACCTTGGCACCATGCATACAAACACGTTGTAATTGGTTTCTCCCCTTAGTTATTTGTAATTGTAACTCATGCACACACATATATTTATTTAGTTATTAAATTTAATAAACTCAACTGTTACATGAACAAGTAGAAGAAATAAAACTATATATATATATATACAAATAAGAAGAAATCAAACATGAGACAATACATGCGTTAATACATTTATATAGCTCAAGATATAATTAAGTTTATTGTTGAAAACGTTTTCATAAGAGTTTACGCTTACTTAGGATTTAGGTGCAGTGTTTTGTATTAAATAACGCAAGATAAGAACTAATATTTTAAAGAACCTTGTTGCCGGAACAATTTTTAGTTAACTAATAAGACGGCGTAATTGTAAGTTTTGTAAATCTCATTCAAGACGATTAAAATGCAGATTTTCAAATGAATTAAGTACATCACGAATTGGGTTGATTTGTTGCTAACTAAGGTACGGATTCTTGGTTCTTTCTATCTTAGTATAAATCTTATTTTCCGTTACTTTGTAGTACGGATTTTTGATACCTTGGTTCCGTTGATATGACTCGTTTGGCCTTCGGGCATTTACTAGTCGCCTAGCATTATTTATCTACTTTTGCTCGGACTCGTTTGACTTATTAGTTTTACTTATTGAGACATGTAGCATGCAATAGATATTTTATAACTTGTGCTCATTATTGCATGTTCCCGTAAATAATAAGATGAGATTTGTTGATACGTTTTATGTTGGTAGTCATACTACCCTTTGATTTAGTACTCTGTTACCCGGGCATGTCCGACATGTCATTGTAGCGTCAATGACATGACACTTTCGTGACGGTGTTTATAAAAGCTCACGGCGTCTCCTTTAACATGATTGTACTCAAGTAGTACTTTGGCCACGCTTATATGGGAGGCGAATGGATCGATCCTAGTTCAGTTCAGATCAGTTCAGTTCCGGGGGATGGAGTCATGTGTGTACGCCCCACACACCATCTCAGTAGTGCGTAGTCTAGCTAGCTATGTACTTATCAGTTCAGTTTCGGCTCTGGGTACTTCTTATATTACACGGCTTATTTTATTTGCATGTACTCGTCGTGTAGATCAGTTTAGTTTCAGTATTACATGTTCAGTTCAGTATATGTATTATATGTTTAGAATCAAATTTCAGTTTCCGCATTTTATGACCAGTTCGGTGTTTGATATCAGATTACTATTGTTCTTTCCGTTACTGAGCAACTTTTGGCTCAGCCGTATTTTCTTTTGTGGTGTTTTTCTTATTTATTTGTAGGTAATCAGGGTAATCCGGGAAATCAGTGAAGAATGAATTGAAGATCAAGATTATCTTTTGCTTTAATTGATGTAATAAACACCTTAATTAGGTTCTTTCGGATTATTTGGTTTGTTTGAATTTATTACTTCTGTCTGCTTATTTAATATCATGGATTGGTTTTTGATTTGATATCTGTAATAGTGACACACCATCCTTTCGGGGTTGGGGTGTTACAGTTTGAATTGATACACATAATGTTATATTAATAAATTCATTCAAACTTGGTTAAGTGAAGTTCACATGCGTCCGACTGAACCATGTGCCCCAACAGTGGTCATGCGTCCGAATGGCCATGAGACTGAGTGTCCATGCGCCTAAACAGTCCGTACGCCTGAACAACTTCATGCGACTGATTCCGTCGCACGACTAAACACTCAGTCGTGCGAATGGATCAACCGCATGGCTCAATCGCACGAATGAACCATGCTGATGGTTTAGTCGCCCGAATGAGCAACCCTAACCTATAAATACCACCTAATTCGTGGAAAAACGGAAGCATTTAATCCACTTCGACTCCAGACGTACCCTAGCCGTCCAGAATCCTCTAAGTTCGTACTCCAAGTTCATAGAACACTATAGATCGATTCCTAATCGATTCTTGACGTTAGATTCAATACGTTATTGTTTCTATGTGCGTTCTCACTGATTGGATCACCAATCAAATAGGATTCCGCACTATTTGGTTTGGTTTAACACGTTAATCAGTTGGTGTTTCGTTCAAATACCAGATCCTATCAATGGTGAACACCGACGACTAGTCTAATAGCGTCATTGTGACTCCTCGACCCAATCGACAAGTTGTCATATGAATAAACAGCTTGGGAACATGAATGGAAGGTTGAAAAGGAATTTCCTAAGGATTTGAGGAGATTGGACCATAGCGAACCACTATGGGGTGTAAAGCTCAGCCATAAATTGCTGCCAAGGAAGGGGATTAAGGATCTAGTTACAAGGTCACTATCAGACCATCAAAGGATCATGTAATTGTCTGCTAAGGTGGTCGCGAACCGCCATAGTTAGGCTTAATGGTACTGTGAGGAATATTCTATTTCATGATGTGAATATTCCATTTAGTATACGCGAATATGTTTTTTAGGTGGTAGCAGACTGCCTACACTAGGGTAGCATTCCATGAAGTTGCCCTGTCAGGCAAACTTGGTATCAAAGCTAAGAAAAACCTGAGTTCACTATTTACACTATCTCATCCCAGTGCTCTCTCTACATAAATCTCCCCCATCTCTTTACGATTTCAGGATATTTAGGTGCTCATTGTTTGGATCTGAACTCATAGTTGTGTTCCTTGGGGTTGATTTGGCTCAGAAATGGCATTGGAGGCTTGGTTCCTTTGGTAAGCTAGGTTTCCTATTAAATACAAGTTATGTCTATATATGAGCGAGCATGTGACGTGTGAAACTCCATTATAGTGTTAGATCGCTCGTTGGTGAGCTAGGGACCTCAAGGATCTTCTAAGAGCACAAATCTATTATGGTATGGCTCTAAATCTTCAAATTTTGCATCATTGTGATGTTTGGGTTAATCCTAGGTTTTGGAAAGAACCAAACTGGTGTTTGAGTGGTTACAAATGAATATTGATAGTATGAGAAGGAAAATAACCACATTTGAGTAAACAGATTTGTCACGTGACAAGATCCATCTGGTATAATTATGAAATGGATAATGAAGTGTCATTCCATAACCCTAAGGATTTCATGGGAGTTTACATGATAAGGTTTTCATGTGGTGGTTTAAGTCCGCTGGGACACTGTGTTGGGAACAATGTTATTCAGATTTGAACCGGTCAGCAAATAGTTTGACTTTATGGTTCACTAATCGGATTAGTCTATCTGGTCGGACCATTTAGAAAACTAGAGGACATCATCAATAATTTAAAATTATAAAACATAGATAAATTTCATAACAATATATTGTTTATTTTATTTCTACTTTAGTCAAACATAATAAAGAATATGATCGATGATGAATTTTCTTAACCTTAAAAAATATTATCTTTTCGTAATTCATATATAATATATTAGATTTATTGAGTTTAAATATGTTCCTTGCTATTTGAAGGTTTCATCTTTTTGAAAGATATAGTAACTATGAAATCTATTGTTTTGGTTGTAAATATCTAGTTAATAGTATATACATTATATAAGTTCAGGTTTCTTGCATTTCTTCTACTCCAGATGAGCTAGTAAACTACAAACTCTTATTATTTCTTACTACAAGCTCGAGACTTGTAGCCTATACACTTTGGATTTGGTTTTCTAGCCGATTCCCCTCATCACATGGCTGACATTTCAATATCTAGGGTTTCAGTCCTACCTCGCCGAGGAAGAGAAAACATAAGCATTACATGGGTCTATAAAAGACACCCACCATAAACTTCCTTTTGAAGGGTTCAAATCTTCGGATCCAAAACTGGTTAGACCTGGTTCATTGGAATCAGTTCATAGTGCTAATTTAGACAATCACAATCTCTTGTTTTCGGTAAAAACATTAATTAGGAGTGTGCTTAAACCCTAACTTTTTGATGTTTGTCCATCAAGAGCTATGATGAAATATCGGTGTGAGTTAGGAGAACTCTAGCTCGAGGTCGGAAACATTACTAGAGAAGGTTAAGTGATTATATAGGGGAGACCTTAGCGATTTAATGGTAAATAAGATAATGTCTTGATCTGAATTTTTGTATGTTCAGGGTTGTAAAAGGCTTATGACGCTCGCCAACCAATGTATATGGACAAACTCGGAAGTTCATCACTATGTGTCTAACTATTATATTTTCTTAATTTCTTGAGGGGATATATCCAAGATTGTTAAAGTGATTAGATAAAGTGCTTTAAGTGTGTGTGATGGTAAGTTAAATTGTCCATATTGACTAGTATACCTATTGGTAACTGCGATCACAAGCAAATCATTAAGGTGAAAGCATGGGCTCTGGACCGAGTCCCTTATAACCTAAGGGTATATGTGCACTTATTTAGATCCATCTAGTTAGGATGTGTCGCACTTGCAACTTTTGGTGTGAGAATGGAGTACAACTCGCTGTCTTCTACTCGAATGTGGTGACTCGTCAGGATTCGGTCAACCAGTGCACCATTAACCTATCCACCTCATGCCTTGAAACATGTAGTGTAATATATGTTGACATACACTTTCTTATATGTGAGGGAATTAGTGACATTTTTATTTGATGAACAATTTGCTTACACAAAACATGGTTATATTGTCTTGTTGTTTTCGAGTGTTTGGTTATTGCTAACCAACAACATTGTTGCTGACATGTTTTTCGCTCGTGATGCAAGATGATACAGAATCTAGATGTGCCAAGAGGCACTAGCTAGGTCAAGGAGACTTTGCAGTTTAAGATATAAGATAATGATTGGATTAGATATGCTTGGGGCATTTCTTTAAGTTGCATTCATACTTTAATATGATGGACACATAGATTACGTATGCATTGTAAAGTTTTAGTTCAGTCTAGTGTTGGTGGTCTTGAATGTATGTCTTTTTCTGTGTATCATTGTGTGATTGATACAACTAGTCATGCCTGTGGATTGATGTGTGACAGATTTGTATAAAGACCTAGGTTTAGCGTAATAAGGTTCATGTAGATCCTTAAGCTTTTACCCGCGAGGTTGAGGACCATTATAGGATATGAATTTCTCTTAGGATCATTAGGAAACCTAATAGGTGGCAATTATTTTATAGACCCAATCAATAAAGTGGTGAAGTTATCTCTATGAGGATATATTGATTGTTATATGTAGCGTGGAGTGATGTAGAAGCCTTATTAGGAAAGGCAAAGTGCACATGGCATGAGCATGGTATCTGATCCTAAAGATTATCATTATTAATAAGGATTGATATATGAAATGACATGTAAGAGAAAAAGAAGAGCTCATTTCGAAGAGTATTCTTCAGGTGAAGTAAATAATCTTCACCAAGTCATAGTCTAGACGGTAGAAGAAAGAACAGAGCTTAGGTGTAACTTGATATTTTGTTGAGCCTGACATATTAGGATATTACACAATGGTACCTTCAGCCTCAAGGTCGAAGAAATCACCACCTTTGGTAATGAGTGTGATGGCAAAGATGGAGTAACTAGTATGAAAGTCCTTTACCATACATGAAGGCATTCCTACCTTCACACCACCTACATTATTTGAGGATGAAGACCTTAGTAGGAACTAGGGGTTCCGAATCACATTGTGATTTCTAATAGCGACAACCATGTTAGGGTGGCTAGGCATAGCAAGCATTAGGCAAGGAGCGGTGACAATGATGACGAGAAGACCGGTGACGGGAGTTAGAGACCAAGGAGTATCGTGCTCTTGATAGTGTGGATGATTCAGTTGATGAACTTTAACTATAGTTATTTCTCAGACTGGATGAGAACAACAACCACAAGGTGGTTTGGAACGCATTGACTTCTTGGAGGAGTATGAGAGATTTTCGCACCCGGAGAAGGCCGAGATTCGCAAGGCTATGAGGCTTAGTCACTATGACTATGACCAGCCATCTTATTCATACTAGCTCATGCATGCTTATTGTAACGCCCCAAATAAAGTCGAAACAAGCCAATTAATAATAATGGGTCTAGCCGGGATTATTTAAAAGAAAATAAGTAGGGGATGGAGTATGGACAGAGTAAACCTTGCGGGTTATGTGTTAGACGAGTTTAAGGTCCCGGGATTGCCCGATATATATAAATGAATTAGCTTGAGCCACTCTCATTTGCAACTCAACACCAATTTCTAGAGAAAGAGTGTAGAGAGAGAAAGTGGAGATATAAATTTCGGTTGATCAAGATATTGAAGATCAGTGTTTGTGGGCATCCAAACAACAAGAAAAGACCAAGAATCCAGGTAAGAAACATCGTTTAATCATTGCTTTTGATGTAAACCCAGATTCTAGGGCTTGGGGTTTTTGAAAGTGGTAAAGAATCGCCCAAAACTCACGTTTTTGTGTAAGAAAACATGTAAGAAGCTTAGATATAGATTCATGGATGATAAGTCAAGGTTTTGGGTATAAAAAATTGAAGTTTTGGGTCAAAAGTGAGTTGGTTCGTAATTTCAGCCTGTTCTGCGAAACTGGGTGTTCATCCAGGGAAATTATGTGTTCAAGTAGCGAAACTATGGAGCTTTCTGTGAAACTATAGTTTCACAGGTAGTTTTGCAGACATGGATTTCCAACAAAAGTTGGGCGAAACTAGGAGCGAAGATGCCAGCGAAACTGCCAGCAAAACTGCTGGCTAAACTAGCAGCGAAACTGCTGATCCTGCAGCGAAATTAGGCAGAAATTAACCCCTTCGGGTGTTGACTTATCTGCAGGCTGTGTGTAGTGACCCTTGCATAGAAAGCTTGATTAAGAAGCTAATCATCGAGTCCAGGTGAGTTCTAGATCCTCTATTTTAAAGGTTCTAAACTTGTTTGGGGCTGGAAATGCATACTAAATATACGTTTTGAATGACCAATATTTTAAGAGGTTTTAAAAAGAAGATCGATTTTTCTATAAGGAAATGTACTATATAAATGTTTAAATATAAAAATTTTTCGCGCTGACCTGGCAGCCCGGCCCCAGTCAGGGGCGTTGCCCCTTGGACCCAGTAGGAGTTGCTGCCCCTAGGTACCCAGTATCAGGGGCTGTTGCCCCCGAACCCCCGCTGTTCCGCAGAGGGTTGGTTATGTTCTATGATGACTTGTACTTGTTGTGCATATGTATGTGAATGTGAATCGATGATGCATGATGTTTATGATGATGTGTGATGGGGTATGTGATGTTTAGGTAATGATATGCATGTTTATGTTAGGTTTTCTTGCGTTCCTATTGTGTATTACTTTCGTGAGTTGCTTGTTATGAGTATGAAATGAACGAGATGTATTATGTAACGTAAAGCGGAAGTTAATGATATTGATAACTGGAATGTAAGTATGAACGAATGCATGCATTAATGAATGAATGAAAGTAAGAAAGTCTTGCAAGCAATGTATGGAGGTTCACACCCAATGAAGGGTGTTAGCTCAACTGTGTGCTGGTTAGCTACCCCGAAAGGATGTACACTAGGGTCTAATCTTTGTGATTAACCATACGTATGGGATCTTTGTCGCTTGTCCTAGGTACTTGAGTCAGCTTCGTGCACAATGTTCAAGGTCTATGATAGACCTCAGGCCTAGTAACCAGCTTCGTGCACAATGTTCGGGGTATAGCACATGGCATTGGTCCGGAATGAAAGATGAATGATAATGAGGAGTGTACTTGCCCCAGCCCCCATGTTCGCTTCGTGCACGGAAGTAATACACAATAGGTGTTTTGTCGTGGTGGATGTTGTGCTGGACCACGGGTCAAGAGGTGAAGGCCTAGAGCTGAAGAGGTGGCTATGATGAGCCCAAGACCCCTCATCTGGAGGCTGGGGATGAGAGTGCTAACTTGAGAGCCTCAGTGAAGGAGGCTGCTGTAGACGAGGTTCATCAGGTCATGCAGATGATCTTACTGTCTGCGGTGACCAAAGTGATAAAGGTTGTAAGGGAAGGAGAAAGGAAGGAAAGGAACCGGTCCTCGAAAGAAAGAGGATAACCGGAGACTGAGATGGTCGTCTACACTGATGAGGAGGAATAAGAAGAGCATGTGCCTGAGGCAGCATGAGGCTGTAACTATGGGGCATTTCAAAGATACTTGCCCCCGACTTTTGATAGCAATGGCACTGTTGCTGCTGCTCACCGCTGGGTGAGAGAGATGGAAGTTGTTCTTGATATCAGCGAGTGCCAGGAAGATCAGAAGGTGAAGTTTTCCACTCACTCATTCATAGACTCGGCCTTGTGTTGGTGGGACAATATTGTCCAGGCTGAGGGCAGTAGGGCGATCAGGAGGATGAGGTGGAATGAGTTGTAGAAGTTGGTGATTGAAGAGTTTTGTCCTCATCGAGAGCTCGACAAGGTTGAGAGGGAGTTCCTGCAGCTGGAGGCGGGAACCATGACACATCAGCAGTACACCGCCAAATTCAATGAGATGGCACGAGTGGTGCCGGATCACGTGACACCTATCTCACGAAAGATTAAGGGGCACATCCAGGGCTTGCCGGTGGACATCCGCAGGCACATGATCGCCGCCCGGCCAAGTACGTTTAGGTCGGTGGTTGATCTAGCGGGAAGGCTGTACGATGAGAGGGAGGCGGTGGTGGCTGAAGTGAGCAAGAAGAGTGGTGGTGACCGGAATTAGAACGGGAAGAGATTTGGACGGGGCGGTGCCCTGGTAAACAACAAGAGTTCACGGGTGGATGACTTACATGTGGTCACATCCGGTGCGGGGATAAAGAGGTTTGGCAGGTGTGGAAAGGAGCACACCGAAGAGTGTAGGTGGGGACTGAACGTGTGCTTCAAGTGTGGGAAGCCTAACCATATGGCAAGAGAGTGCAAGTTGACGAGGTGTTTTAACTGTGGCGGGGAGGGCCATATGAGTAGGGACTGTAAGAAGTCGAGGGCTAAAAGTTATGGGGCAACGAAGAAGGCTGGAGGTGAAGGGCAGATGGTGAGCGCCAGAGCCTTCACGATTACCCAGGAGGAGGCTAGAACGGACCCCGATATGGTGTCAGGTACGTTTCTAGTAAACCAAACTCTTGCCTCCGTGTTATTTGACTCTAGTGCTAGTAGGAGTTTCATTTTTGCTACCTTTTGTGCTAAGTTTCCCATTAGGAGTAGAAGTATTTGTGAGCCCTTCGATGTAGAAACTGCCATAGGTATGTCTACCATGATTTCTGTGACGATAGAAGGTTGTGACATAGAATGAGAAGGTCATAAGTTTCTTGTTAGACCATTCGTGATGACCTTAGGCGGTTTCGATGTAGTCCTAGGAATGGATTGGTTGGCGGACTACGAGGCGAACATTGTGTGTCGCAAGAAGATGGTCAGACTGACAGTGCCTGACGGGAGTTCGGTGATGATTTACGGTGATCAAGTTATAACTATCCCAAAGGTGATTTCGATGGCGGTGGCGGGAAAGTGCATGAGGTGTGGGTGTAGTGCCTACTTGGCCTACGTAAAGGATGTGGATACGTCAACACCACAATTGTCCGATGTACCGGTTGTGTGTGACTTTCCAGACGTGTTTCCATAAGACTTACCAGGTGTGCCACCGGACCGCGAGATCGAGTTTCAGATTGACTTGATACCAGGTGCCCAACCTGTTGCTAAGGCACCGTATCGGTTGGCTCCGACTGAGATGAAGGAACTAATGGAGCAATTGCAGGAGTTACTCGATAAGGGGTTCATTAGATCAAGTATCTCTCCTTGGGGTGCTCCGGTTTTATTCGTGAAAAAGAAGGACGGTAGTATGAGGATGTGTATTGACTACCGCGAGTTGAACAAGTTGATGGTGAAGAATCAGTATCCATTGTCGAGGACTGATGACTTGTTTGACCAACTCCAAGGTGCCAGTTGGTTCTCGAGGAGAGATCTTCGATCTGGCTACCATCAGCTGAAGGTGAAGGAGCAAGATATTCCTAAAACAGCTTTTCGCACACGTTATGGATACTACGAGTTTCTCGTTATGTCTTTTGGTTTAACAAACGCGCCAGCTGCTTTTATGGACTTGATGAATCGAGTGTGTCGGACGACGTTGGATAAATCGGTGATTATGTTTATTGATGATATCCTGATTTATTCGAAGAGCGAGGAGGAGCATGCTGGTCATATTCGAGAGGTATTGGAGACGTTAGGAAAGGAGAAGTTGTATGCCAAGTTCTCCAAGTGCGCGTTCTGTTTGCGCAAAATTCAGTTCTTGGGTCACGTGGAGAATCCCGAGGGGATTATGATAGACCCGGCAAAGGTGGAGGCGGTGATGCAATGGAAGTCTCCAAAGACGCCATCCGAGATCCCTAGTTTCTTGGGTTTGGCGGGCTATTACAAAAGATTCATCCAAGACTTCTCCAAGATAGCTTCTCTATTGACTAAGTTGACCCGCAAGGACGTGAAGTTTGTTTGGGGTCAAGATCAAGAGAAAGCTTTTGAGGAGCTAAAAGCAAGGTTGACTCAGGCTCCTGTCTTGTCATTGCCCGACGGAAGCGAAGACTTGGTGGTCTATTAAGATGCTTCTTACTCGGGGTTGGGTTGCGTGTTGATGCAACGAGGAAATGTTATAGCATACGCATCCTGACAATTGAAAGTTCATAAGGTAAACTATCCTACTCATGACTTGGAGTTAGCAGTTGTGGTCTTTGCATTAAAGATTTGGAGGCACTACCTGTACGGGACAAAGTGCACCATATTCACTAACCACAAAAGCTTGAAGTACTTCTTCGAGCAGAAGGATTTAAATGTAAGGCAGAGGCGATGGTTGGAGCTCATAAAGGACTATGATTGCGAGATCCATTACCATCTGGGCAAAGCCAACGTAGTGGTGGATGCCCTTAGCCGAAAGGAGAGGCTTGAACCAATTCGGGTAAAGGCTTACCAATTGATTATGACCTCCGATGTGATGAAGCAGGTCAAGGAGTTTCAAGATGAGGCATTGAAAGAAGATCGTCTTAACTCTGAGTGGATGAGAGGTCTAGTCGCGGAGTTGGGTGAAAACACTCTCGTTGTTAGAACTCGGTTCGGACGGATGTGGATTCCTTGCTATAGGGATCTACGTGGGAAGATCATGGATGAGGCTCATAAGACTCGATACTTCGTTCATGCTGGCGCCACGAAGATGTATCAAGACATGAAGAAAGATTATTGGTGGCCGGGTATGAAGCGTGACGTAGTGGAGTACGTGAGTAAGTGCCTTACTTGCTTGCAAGTGAAGGCGGAGCATCAGAAGCCATACGGGAAGATCCAACCTTTGGATATACCCGAGTGGAAGTGGGAGCATATCACCATGGACTTTATCACGAAGTTACCGCGTCTCGTGAAAGGGTATGATGCCATATAGGTGATAGTTGATCGTTTGACGAAGAGTGCTCACTTGCTACCGATCCGTGAGACGTATTCCTCTGTGAGACTCGCAGATCTATTCGTCAAGGAGATTGTAAGTCGCCATGGTGTACCGGTGTCTATCGTGTTGGATCGTGACACCCGGTTCACATCCAAGTTTTAGAAGAGATTTCACGATGACGAGGTTACATATCAGCAAAGTTTATTATCCCAGACAGATGGTCAGTTAGAAAGGACCATTCAGACACTACAGGATATGCTTTGGGCATGCTTAATTGATTTTGGAGGAAGTTGGGATGACCAGTTACCGTTAGCCGAGTTCTCATATAACAATAGCTACCATGCCAGCATTGGCATGCCCCCTTATGAGATGCTATACGGTAGGAGATGTAGAACACCCGCTTGTTGGGGTGATATTGGCCATAAATAGTTAGGGAGCGTCGAAGTGGTCGAGGCTACGACTGAGAAGCTGGAAAGGATCAAAGTCTTTATGAAGGCAGCTAAAGATAGGAAAAAGTCATATGCCGACAAACGACGTAGACCGATTGAGTTCCAGGTGGGTGAAAGGGTTATGTTGAAAGTCTCACCTTGGAAAGGTATCATCCGGTTCAGAAAGCGGGGCAAGTTGAGCCCGAGATACATAGGGCCGTTCCGAATCATTGCTCGAGTAGGAGAGGTGGCCTATAGGTTTGAGTTGCCTAGTGAGTTAAGTGGAATTCATCCGACATTCCATGTATCTCACTTGAGAAGGTGCTTAGCCGACAAAGATATGATCGTACCACTGGAAGACATTGAAGTGGATGAAAGGCTCAATTATGTGGAGCAACCAGTGGCGATCTTCGATCGTAAGGAGAAGAGGCTAAGGAATAAAGTGGTTCCACTTGTGCGAGTGCAATGGAAGAACAGAAAGGGATCTGAGTCTACGTGGGAGACCGAAGAAGAGATGAGATAACATTACCCACATCTATTCGAAGAATAATAGGTTTCGAGGAAGAAACCTGAATAAGGGGGGTGGACTTGTAACCCCCAAATAAAGTCAAAACGAGCCAATTAATGATAATGGGCCTAGCCGGGATTATTTAAAAGAAAATAAGCGCGGGATGGAGTATGGACCGAGTAAATCTCGCGGGTTATGTGTTAGACGAGTTTAAGGTCCCGGGAACGCTCGATATATATAAACGGATTACCTTGAACCGCTCTCATTTGCAACTCAACACCAATTTCTATAGAGAGAGTGTAGAGAGAGAAAGTGGATATTAAGGCTCAGTTGATCAAGAGATTGAAGATCGGTGTTCGTAGGCATCCAAACTAGAAGAAAAGACCAAGAATCCAGGTAAGAAACATCGTTTAATCAATCCTTTTGATTTAAACCCGGATTCTAGGGCTTGGGGTTTTTGAAAGTGGCAAAGAATCGCCCAAAACTCACGTTTTTGTGTAAGAAAACATGTAAGAAGCTTAGATATAGCTTCATGGATGATAAGCCAAGGTTTTGGGTGTAAAAGTTTAAATTTTTGGGTCAAAAATGGGTTGGTTCGTAATTTCAGCCCGTTCTGCGAAACTGAGTGTTCATCCAGCGAAATTATGTGTTCAACCAGCGAAACTATGGAGCTTCCTGCGAAACTATAGTTTCGCATGTAGTTTCGCAGGCATGGATTTCCAACGAAAGTTGGGCGAAACTAGTAGCGAAACAGGTAGCAAAGATGCCAGCGAAACTACCAGCGAAACTACTAACGAAACTAGCAGCAAAACTGCTGATCTCGCAGCGAAATTAGCAGGGAAATTAGGCAGAAATTAACCCCTTTGGGTGTTGACTTATCTGCAGGCTGTATGGAGTGACCCTTGCTTAGAAAGCTTAATTCAAAAGATAATCATCGAGTCCAGGAGAGTTCTAGATCCCCTATTTTAAAGGTTTTAAACTTGTTTAGGGGTAGAAATGCATACTAAATATACGTTTTGAATTACCAAGATTTTAAGAGGTTTTAACAAGAAGATCGATTTTTCTATAAGGAAATATACTATATAAATGTTTCAATATAAAAATTTTTCACGCTAACCTTGCAGCCCGGCCCGAGCCAGGGGCGTTGCCCCTTGGACCCACTAGGGGCTGCTGCCTCTAGGACCCCGCTGTCAGGGGCTGCCGCCCCCGAACCCCTGCTGTCCCGCAGAGGGTTGGTTATGTTCTATGAAGACTTGTACTTCTTGTGCATATGTATGTGAATGTGAATCGATGATGCATGATGTTTATGATGATGTGCGATGGGGTATGTGATGTTTAGGTGATGATATGTATGTTTATGTTAGGTTTTCTTGCGTTCCTATTGTGTATTATTTCCGTGACTTGCATGTTATGAGTATGAAATGAACGAGACGTATTAAGTAACGTAAAGCGGAAGTTAATGATAATGATAAGTGGAATGTAAGTAAGAACGAATGCATGCATGAATGAATAAAAGTAAGAAAGTCTTGCAAGCAATGTATGGAGGTTCACACCGAATGAAGGGTGTTAGCTCAACTGTGTGCGGGTTAGCTACCCCGGAAGGATGCACACTAGGGTCTATTCTTTGTGATTGACCATACGTATGGGATCTTTGTCGCTTGCCCTAGGTACTGGAGTCAGCTTCCTCCATAATGTTCGAGGTCTATGATAGACTTCAGGCCAAGTAACCAGCTTCGTGAACAATGTTTGGGGTATAGCACATGGCATTGGTCCGGAATGAAAGATGAATGATAATGATGAGTGTACATGCCCCAGGACCTAGGGTGAGCTTCGTGCACAAGGTTCGGGGTAGAGTACATGTCATTAGAAGTTAACGAATGTACGAAAGAAAAGAAAAGAAGATTATGAATGAAAGTGAATGATAATGATGACGTACGATGATGAATGAACAAAAGTTAACGAATGAATGATGAAAGATAATAATGCTATTATCTATGTGTACGTGTGATGCTTGATCACGTATGAATGTAAAGGAAGGTTTTAAACAAAAGTAATGTATATTTTATTTTAAAACTAGAACTCACTCAGCAACGCTGACTTTTATGTATTTCCAGTTGGCAGGTAATTGTTGCTTAGGACGGCACGGGGCAGCTACTAGGCATTTTTTGGATGGCATCCATTTGTATAACTATTAGGTTTTTGTGATGTAATGCAAACGATAATATTTTGTAATTGTTAACAATGATGTATTATTTTGCAAAAGCAGTCATTAATATATGAAATGGTTTTAAATTATTCCGCTGTGATATTTTTCATAGATGTAAATGTATATTTTATGTTATATGTGCGATGATTGTCCAACTGTAAGCGTCCCGGGATCGGGGCCTTACACTTACCATCCGCGTCTAATATACCCACCTCCACTATTTACTCACCGGCCACCCCTAATAGGTTATGCACCGGCACCTTGCCCAACCTATTCCTAACCACCGATATATCCACCTCATTATCCTTAGCAGCCGGAAACACCACACCTTTCGTTCCTTCATATCTAAACCAGCTCGAAATTCATTCAGTACTAGATCATGTAGTCACCACCATGTTATGGGCTGAGTTGCCATGGTTGAGGTCTTAATGATGTAATCACTTGCAGAAGTGAGAGCCTCTTCCATATGGATATCCTGAACAAGTTCATAAGTATTCACCTCGGTGATGGGTGACTGATGTGGGCTAGACAAATGAGACTCAGGAGAACTCATCTCTCTTTGAGTAGGGTAAGAGTAGAGAGACTCATGATACCCACTGAAACATAAGTATTCATCAGTATAGAATGAGATGTTGGGAATTGGTTGATTTAAGTCTAAAGGCTGGGGATGGTAACTGTTCCCTAAAGTTTGTTCACTTGAGTGTTGAGACTCAGAGTGAAGGCTTAAGTCAGTGGGCTTGTTAGCTCATCAGGGTGAGCATGAGGAACCTCATCACTAATTCTTGAAGAGATGGGAGTGGTTTGCTCCTCAGGAGAAGTGGGAGCTCTGGTGTCCACTTCCTCCTGTATGGGTGAGTGTGTGGGGGCCTACACAGACTCAATAGCTTGAGCAAGGGTTCGTTTGGATTTTCTTTGGTAGGTGAGGGTGATTTGTGGTCTTTCTGGTGGTTGGGAGGTAGAAGGTGTGGGTTCAACATGATCTTGTGTTGCTAGGTTGTCACCTTAAGCAATGATCTCTAACATATTAGGGAGAAACGCTGTTTCTACCCCTGAGAAGCCTACAGTTGGCTTCTTCATTATTATAAAGATGTCGGGCTTCATCTGTCCTAATTTAAGAATATTATCTGTTCCCCTCAACTGTGAGCCTAGTTCACAGTTGAGAATGTGTTAAACATATCTAGGAAACATATAATACTCTAAGGAGTCGAAGTTAGCAAAGAAATTGGTATATACAAACTGAGAGTACCTGAACTTGACCCCTTGAACCACTCCATGAACTATGAAGGAGAGATCGTCAGGAATCTGGTCCCACCCTCCATGCTTGTTAGACAAGCTGTGGATAACCACATGAAGCAGGTATTTCCACTAGGATGAGACCTTCCCTTTCCTAAAGGTCTTTACAGAGAAATCTCCCTCATAGCCCATCTGCTCAAAGGAATGATTTACAACTTCCTTTTGGGAAGGACAACTCACCTTCTTCATAATCCAGCTCCAAGTAAGTGTTGATGATGGCCGGAGTGATGAAGATTGTCCTCCCTTGCATTGTGGTAGATAGTGCCTTCTCCCTATCCATAATGACCTCTTGACAGGTCTTCCAGAATTCAAGAAGATGATCCTCATAGAGAGTAGGATCAATGGTTAGGGATGTGAAGTAGTTTGATAGAGCTAAGAAACAGCAAATCTCTGAGAAACTTTCATCTTTCTCAGAGCTTAACAGAGCAACTTGGTTGTATTGCCTGTGAAGTTGCATGGAGAAATCTGGGTTGTTTCTGAGGTTTAGGTTGGCCATTTTAGAAGCTTAAGGATGAAGAAAGATGAAGAACAAAGGCGGTTGGGAGAATTTAGGTTTAAGGAATAGTGTAATTGAGGAAGATAGTGAAAGAGAGGGAACCGTTGGGCATTTATGGGAAAAGGATTTGAGACAAAGTTAATGAAAGAGGATAAACTTTGAAATCCGAATGTCGGTCCCACCTCTGAAAAGTAGTTCACTTTTGCACAAAAAGTAGTTTTCTTGGAGGTCGAGACATCTTCCGAAGGTTATTTGTTTCGGAAGTTCTGAAGAAAAAGCTTCCAAAGGCAAATTGGCTTCGGAAGATATTTCAAAGGTTTTTGAGAATTTTGCTTCGGAAAAGAATATACACTCAAAAATTTTTATTCAAGAAGAATAAAAACTTCGGAAGGTAAATTGCTTTCGAAAGAAACTTGTTCTTTGAAAAACATACAAAGTACTTAAGTTGATTTTAAGCTTCGCAAGATATTTCAGAAATTTCTTCCAAAGGTAAAATTACTAAAGCAATTATTTGTTTAATAAGACATAAATTTATTCCAAAGGTAATTTTGAATCTTTCGAAGAGATCAAGATTTTCAAAAATCTAAGAAAAGTCTTTTGAAAAGATTTTCATTCAAAGAAAACAAGGGCTTATGAAAGTGATAAAATAGACAACTTAGGACACACAGGTTTTAGAAATAAATATGATTAAGTTTTAAGAAAAGCTATTCAAAGTTAATCATCCCAATAGCTGATACAAGATATTTAAATCTCTGCTCATCAAAAGCTTTTATGAACAGATTAGCATATTGTTCATTTGTGTTAACTTTGACTAGTTTGATTAATCTATTTTCAAAGTTATCTCTATTCAAATGATACCTTATATTAATATGCTTTGTCCTTGAGTGCTGCATAGGATTCTATGTGATGGAGATAGCACTATTGTTGTCTATGTGGATGGGAATCTCTTTAAAGTTGAATCCATAGTCCAGCATCTGATTTTGAATCCAAAGCACTTGAGCACATCAGCTTGCAACAGCAATGTATTCAGCCTCAGCAGTTGATGCAGATACATAAGATTGTTTCTTGCATTGCCAAGAGACTACTCTTCCACCAAGAAATTTACATCCCCCTGATGTAGACTTTGCAGTCATGTTGCAACCACCATAGTAACTATCTGTATAAGCATACAGATTAAAGTCAGAATTCTTTGGATACCAAAGGCCAAGTGATGGAGCACCTTTGAGATATCTTAAAATTCTTTTGACAATGATCAGGTGTGACATCTTGGGGTTGGCTTGATATCTTGCACAAATGCATGTAGCAAACATGATATCTGGCCTGCTAGCTGTGAGGTACATAAGAGACCCAATCGTTGCCCTATAAAGATGCTCATCAACACACTCCCCCTCAAGATCAGGTCCAAGGGAGTGATTTATGGCTATGGGTGTCTTATCAACCTTACAATCAGTCATGTTGAATCTTTTAAGTATGTCCTGTACATACTTTGACGGACTATGAAGATGCCATTGTCAACTTGCTTCACTTGAATTCCTAGAAAGAAATTGAGTTCCCCCATGGCACTCATTTCAAACCTATCCTTCATTAGCTTCTCAAAGACTTTGCAGAGCTTTGGATTAGTTGACCCAAAGATAATGTCATCTACATATACTTGAACTAGTATTATGTCATTTCATGTTCCTTTGATGAAGAGAGTTCCATCTATAGTACCCCTTATGTAGCCATGTTGACAAAGATACTGAGATTGAGTCTCATACCACTTCCTTGGTGCTAGATGCAGCCCATAAAGAGCTTTATCAAGCCTACAGACATAATCAGGATCTGCAAACCCAGGTGGTTGTCTGACATACACCTCTTCATCAATCACCCCATAAAGAAAAGCACACTTGATATCAAGTTGGTAGACCTTGAAGTTCGGGATGCAGCAAAAGCTAGGAATATCCTAACAGCTTCAAGTCTCGCTACAGGAGCAAAAACATCTGTGTAGTCAATTTGTTCTTCTTGAGTATACCCTTGAACAACTAGTCTTGCCTTGTTATTTATGACAAGTCCTCTATGATCCTTCTTATTCCTAAAAACCCATTTGGTTCGTATGGTAGTCTTCCCTTGAGGAAGAAGACATAGGTTCCAAACCTATTGCCTTTTGAATTGAAGAAGCTCCTCTTGCATAGCTTCAACCTAACTTTCATCCTTTAGAGCCTCCTCAATTTTCTTTGGCTCTATCTGGGACAAGAAACAAGAGTGAAGAGAAACAGTTGCTTCATAGGTTGGTCCTTTTGTTCTCACCCCTGAATCAACATCTCCAATGATGTTTGTGGTAGGATGAGACTTGTGGATCCTTAGTTGAGGGATCACAACAAATTGCTTAGACAGATCTAAATTTGAAAAATTTTGATCTGGCAAGGAAGATTCACCCTCCACATCAGCACACTTATTAAGATTGACTTAATCCAATAAGGTGTGACATCATTGATGTTGTCTTCAATGGAGTGGTTATCGGCATCAAGAAATTCCTGATCACTTTAACCACCACCATTTTCTCCAACATTTGAAGCTCCTTCCTTTGAGTTTTGTGCCTCTAAGCTGGAATTTGAAGGCACCCCAGAAGTATCAGCAGGATTTGTCATTGATGTGCTGGTAGAAGCTTCATTTGCAGGATTAGTTACCACTGGAGCTGAAGATGTGTAACTTGAAGGTCTTCTTAGCTCAAATCTTAGGTCAAGATCACCTGTAGGTAGTATATCTATGGATCCTGAAACATTCTCACAAGATTTGTTAAAACAATTGGTAACTAAATCAAGATCAAATAGCCAATCCGGACCAGAACCTTTCACACTGGGAGTGTGCTCATTGAAAGTCACATTGGCTGACTCCTCAACTACTCTAGTTCTAAGATTGTATACTATATAAGCTTTAGCTTGAGAAGAGTATCCAATACAGTATCCATCATCAAATTTCTTAGCAAACTTGGCAATTTGATCTTTGGTATTCAAGATGGTGCAAGGACATCCAAATGACCTGAGAAATCCAATGAAAGGTTTTCTCTTGTGCCAAAGTTCATAAGGAGTCTTACCATGTGTCTTAACCACTAAAACTCTGTTTTGTACATAACACACAGTGTTCACTGCCTCTGCCTAGAAGGTGATGGGCAGTTTAGAGTCATACAACATAGTTATTGCAGCTTCAATTAGTGTCCTGTTTCTCCTCTCAGCAACACCATTTTGTTGAGGAGTCCTGCAGCACTATATTGTCTTGTAATACCTTTTTCATCACAAAATGTATCAAGGATTTGATTCTTGAATTCAGTTCCTTGATCACATCTTATGGTTTTGACCTTCTGATCACATTGATTCTCAATCTTTAAGATGAAATTCTTCAGAATCTCAGGGGTCTCATCCTTAGTTCTAAGAAAGAAGACCAGAGTGAATCTTGTAAAGTCATCTGTGATCACCAATTAGTAAGAGGTACTTCCTAGACTCATTACACTGGTGAGGCCAAAGAGATCCATATGTAATAAGTGTAGAAGATTAATGATTTTGGCTTGTGAGATACCTTGTGTTGCTTCCCCTTCAGGAATACAACACAGTGATCATCACTTGTAAACTCTTTCTTTGGTATTCCAGTTACCAAATCATTCTTAATTAATTTATTCATGTTTCTAAAGTTTACATGGAACATTCTTTTATGCCAGAGGAAAGATTCATTATTATTTGCTTTAGAGAGAAAGCATGAAACTTCTCCTAAGGGAGATGTTTCTTGCAGGTCCATCTTGTACATGTTCCCTTTCCTGGGGGCTCTGAGCAGGATGTGCTCATAAGGAATGACTACCCCGGGCCTGAGAACAATGCACTCATGCTCAATGAAGAGCATGTTATGACTCTGATCACAAAATTGGGATGCACTTAAAAGATTGTACCCAAGCTCCTTGACAAAGTTTACCTTCTCAATGCTGAGCTTACCATTTGTGACCTTGCCCCTTCCTGTAATGTAACCTCCTGCATCTCCTCCAAAAGCAACTTGTCCTCCATCAATTCTTTCAAACTTTTGGAGTAGTGACCTATTGCCTGTCATGTGCCTGGAACAGCCACTATCCATGATCCATACATTTTTGTTTGTCTTGAGTTGTTCCTACACAAAAGAGATAGTTAGTTACATTTGGAAATCCAACCCTCACTGGTCTTGGGCTCATCAAAAGAAGTTGAAGACACTGCAACAGTAATTGATCCTATAGTTATGCTAGAAGGATCATTTGCTGATGTTGATGAAAAACTTTCAGCCACTTGGTCCTTCTTTGACTTCCACACCACCTTTGGAAGCTTAGACTTGACCTTCAATACTTCGGAAGTTTTGATGACTTCGGAAGTTTTGATTACTGGACCTTCGGAAGATCTTGTTTTCACTGCAGCAGGCTTCAGTGCTTCGGAAGTATTCCTTTCTTCCGAGACCAAATTTTCTTCTGAAGGCACGTTTCCACTTGTCTTCTTCTTCATTTTGGAGCTTACGAAGGAAACAGATTTTCCTTTTGAAGCTTGCTTCTTCTTTTCCAAACTCTTATAAGTTTCTTTCTTGGTCATGTGGAGAGTACCCTTTGGATTGTAAGCGCAATCCTTAGCAAGATGAGAAGTACTCCCACACATAACACAGTCCATTTTCTTCCTTCTATGAGTTTTCCTTTGTGAACAAGGCTGAACTTGATCACTTTCCTTCTCCATCTTCATCTTTGCATATGTTGTGACAGTTCTTGTGGGGATAGAACTACCTTTGGAGCTGGATGGTTCAGGTTGTACAGCAGTGGTGCACAACTAATCAGCCTTCTTCTTGATGACGGGATGATTTGGACATGAACCAGAACTCTTGCTGATGGAATTCAAGTTGGTGTCTTCAGCCTTCACCACTTCAAATCCTGCAGAGATGAAGACTTGTTTCTGTGCAGAATTGAAGGTGGCCTTGATCTCTTAAGCCTTTTTGGACTTTCTTTTGGCCTTCCTGATCAAGTTCTTTCTTCTTGACTTGGGCATCCCAACAGTTTTGCTCTCCTTAAAGGGATGATGACCCTTCTTAGAATGCTCTTCTTCACTCTTCTCAGAGCCATTCTCCACCATCTCCTCTTCATCCTCTTTACTCACAGGATCTATGAGGGGAAGCTTATCTTCACAAGTTCTACACCTAAGAGATCTTACAGACAAGATTGTGTGTGGAGGAGCTATCTCACAAGATCCTAGTCCCTTCTTATTTTGATAACAAACTTTTGCATGCAAGGATGAGGATATTATGTTCTTGAAGGTCTCTTCATCAAGAACACATTTTTCTGCCTTGACTTTGTTGATCACAGGCTCAGCCTGGCATTCAGTTAACTTAGTAATGAGGTCTTTGATCTGAGTCCCGTAGTTTGTATGCTCATGTTTAAGAGTTGAAATGGTTTTCTCTAAGTCCTCTATCTTTAGTTTATAATCATTTTTGGCCCTTTTAAAATCAGCTTTTAAGATATTTAAGGACTCAAGATCAGATCTCATTTCTAAGTTATAGGACCTGTATCTGTTGACTTTAGCAATGCATTCAGGAGTACAAAGATGTTCCAATACCTTGGCTTCATCGTGGTCTGCCATGAGTGCTTGGTTTTGATATGCATCTTCCACCTAAAAGCTCCAGTCAAAGCCTCCTTCTTCAACAACAACTGCAGCTTGCTACTTTGGCTTCTCATTCTGGGGGCTTTCTTAGTGTAGTTTGGTCTGGTTTGTGCTTGGCCACCATTTGTCCTTACACTCCCTTGCAATGTGTCCCATCTGGTTATAGTTGTAACACTTTACATTGCTTTTATCCAGCCCAAACTTTCTACTGGCTGCATTGCTTGGAAACTTTCTCCCTGTCCTCTTGTAGAACTTCTTGGCTTTGTGAGTGAGAAGAGCCAGCTGCTAGACTATCTCCATGTACTCCAGATCATCTGAATGGATACAGTCCAAATCTTCAAAGGTGAAGAGAAAGTTTCCTGAGGTTTCATCAGCAGAGACAAAGGCATGAGAAGAGCTTGTCTCTTGGAAAGGACTTCCTTGAGTGTAGCTTTCCTTTGAAGTCTCTGGGAAGGTGATGAAAGGGACCTTTTGTGAGTTGTCAGGTAGCATATAAGATGATGTTGTGGCTCAATGCTTTCCCTTTCAACCACATGGAGAGTTGAACTCAGTTGATTGCTGGAGTTACCAGATGAGATTTGCATGTTCATCTCCATCTGGTAGCCACTAAGAATACCATACAACTCTGTGAGAGTAAGAGTCTTAAGGTTCTCAGTCCTCTTGATAACAACACAGTAATGTGTCCATTGTCTAGGAATAGAGGACATAAACTTCCTTAGAATGTCCCTTTTCTCAAGAGTTACTCCAACATCCATTAGAGTATCCACAATCTCAACATATGTGAAGTATTGTTGAGTCATGGTTTCACCTACCATAAAGGTGAAGTTTTCAAAATGCTGTTTCAGGAGATCTTTCTTGTTCTCCTTTGCTTTAGTAGACCCCTCATACATCAGCTTTAGTGCTTCCCGTAGTTGCTTGGCAGTTTTGCACTTCTTAAAGCCTCTGTAGATGGAGTTTGGAAGAGCAGTTTCAAGGGCTGTCATGGCTTTCTGATCAATCTCTATTCTCTTCTTGTCTTCTTCAGAGTAATCAGCCACAGCCTTAGGAATCATACCACCACCAGTAGCAGAAGTGGTGCTTGGTATGTAAGGTCCTTCAACAACAGAGTCCTACATCCTGGAGTCTTGAGACTTGATGAAGCCTTGCATTCTGTGACACCAAGTATCAAAGTCTTCAGGAGTGATCAGTGGAGACTTTGTCATAGTTCCAGTTTCCATATCAGCTTTGGTAATAGCTGCCATTAGAGTTGTTAAGTATTTTGTGTGTGTGAGGGATCTTAAGATGGTGAGATCTTATTTCAAGAGCCTGAAAAGCTCTGATACCAAATGCAGGACCGGTGAAGGGTATGCACTTACAACACAACAACACAATGAGGAGAGTTGCTTAGAACACTTAACAAATCAAATAAGGAACTAGTTAACTTTTTGTGAAAGATGCTAAGAACACAAGTAAATATGAGACATAACAAGATGGCAAACAACACAAGTAATTGGTTTTTAAGAATGTTGTATATTGCTTCTCAAGTTCTTTTACAAATGTTACAAAGCATACAATTAAGTTACAAGTACTTGAGATACTTTATACTACATCCTACACTCGGCCATACTTTGAAAGCCAGGTGGATACAATTGACAAGACAACTACAAAATCAAATGTAGAGTCAAAAGGCATATTTGCCTTTTGACTAGTGACTATGACATGCCATAGCTCACATCCTAATATATTACAAAAAGGATAAAAGTACATAAAGTAGAAAGCATGGACTCAAGACCTCAATGTACAGTTACCAAAATATGGACCTTTTCACCAACTCATGTAAGTTGGTGACTTTACAGAGTTGTAGCGGAAAGGTGGTCCAACTTTATGGTAAAGTACATCCGATAAAAGCATGTCTCTAAAAGTCTTTGGAAGAAATCTATCTTCACTCTTTGGCTTTGGAAGACTTTGTCTTTGAAGCTTCGGAAGATTTTACTTTTGGCTTCGGAAGATGTTGGTCTTGGCTTCGGAAGATTTTACACTTCTGAAGCATTTCTACTTCTTTTCTTTAGTGCATGCATGCAGAGAGACTTTGGATGTTTTGGCTGCATCAGACTTATAGGAATCCTTACAATAAGTGACATTTTGATTACAGCATATGCTTTGTTATCAAGCTCAAGCTTCTTCGTATCTTCTTCGTCCCGTAAATTTTCTGGTTTAGGTACCAACTTTCCCTTGTCATTGTTAAACATAGGAATGTACGGTCCTTGCTTGATTGACCGTATCATCTGGGGTTCGGTGTATATGACATGATTCTTGAATCTGTAAACCCAATCCGGATAATCTTCTTCGCTGAGAAGTCTTGGAGGTTTTGTAATTGTGTGATCTCATTGTCAAGGTTAAGAGTAGTAGTGATGTTTTTCAAATTTGCCATTTCTGAAAGTCTGGAGTTAAACTTAAAAAAAATTCTTGAAGCTTAAAGTTCTCGCGTGAACAGTCTTTAACAACATTATTCGTACCATCTTATCACACCAAGTTTTCGCGCGGATAGTTTTGTAACTGAATTTTGTCAGATGTTGAACTTTTCATGTGAAATGAATCTTTTCCAACAAACATTCTTCAAACCTCTGCAAAATGTGAGCTTTTCGAGGGAAAAACAAACTTCTCACGTGCGAGAACAAACTTTTTGCATGATTGATTTTTCGCAATCTCTAGATTTGCAACTTCAATTTTTCACCAAATTGTTCAAAATTAAGTCATTAAACTTCAAATTAGTGATTTAGGTTTACCCTAATTGTCTCTAATTTGATTCACTTAAGCTCAATTAATCAAGTAAGCACCATCACAACTTCAATCGAATGAATTTTAGCTCTCAATATCTTCATAATGACCATAGACAACAGAAATCAAGTAATCTTCAAAGGAATTTGGATTTGTAGCTCAAGCAAACTTCACGAACACATTTATATTCAATCCAATCGATCTAGAGCATAGCAAGCGCTGATACTAATTGTAAGGATCAACAATAATACATCAAGTCGATCTCATGAGGAAAACGTAGAATATAATCACTCGAGGTAAGAAGATTGAACAAGTAAGAAGATAGAACAAATGTTGTAGATCTAGGAACAATAGATCTAGATCATGTTGTATAGGCTTAGAACTTGATCAATAACTGTAATTGAATATTTGTAATTCATTATTATGATTTATGAATTATGTATATATATTAACCCATATATATGTGTTGATTTGTATGTATGATTGCAGGATCAAACATTAGACTTAGTAAATTTCAGAAATTGACTAAGTGTACGAAATATCTACGGATGAACAAATTTGTTCTTCTGTAGATATGAAATGCATCCGAGGATTTTCTACTGAAGAACACCAATGCAGACAAGTCTAATGGAGCTGAGAGATCAAAGACCCACAGATGAACAACTTGTACAATGAAGATATCAAGTGAAGACTCCTACGGAAAGCAAACTCCTGCGGAAGACAAATGTGCTGCTAAAGACAAAACACTTGTACTTAAATGATACATGTAATTCAAGTTAACAAGTCACCAAGTCAAACCACGCATTCCAAGAGATTTGTTGTTTTCTTAACAGAAATATGTGCGTCTGTAAATAGGAGTCCTAGGTTTCACATCAAGAAAGATGGAACACAAGCAATAGACGACAACCTAAATCAAACACAAAACCCTAGCAGCCGTCACATCTAAACCTCAACACGTTCGAAGCAATTATTGTTTAATAGCATTCATTATTTATTCATTTGTAATCATTAACAAGTTTTAATGAAATACTTTTGAATCAAATCTTGTTCGTTTATTTATTGTGTTGATATCATTGAGTTCTTTATCGCTAATATTCATTGTCATTTATTTTTAACAATTAATCAATTAAACAACGATTAATGATCATCACGCAATCATTAACTCGATTCCAATCCAACACTGATAATTTCTGATTGCGATCCTTGGATTCACAGGTGGTATCAGAGCCAATTGCTCAATGATAAAGATCGATTGATCTATCGGTGTCAGAATTGTTTAATTGTTTGCTTATTACATTAGTTTTATCAGTTCTTCTGATTAGATCTATTGTGTTTAAGCAAAAATATTTTTGTGTGAATTAATTTTTAAAAAAAAACAACAACGGCGATCTGTCTTTCAGCAAGTACTGTTTCATTGCTAGATTAACATAGATCTATTTTCATATTAATTGAATCTTACATCTGTGTTATTGATTGATATTCATCTATTGTTCAAATTAATTGAACAAAAAAAAACATTAACAAAAATCCTTGATTTGAAACTTAATTATCATTAAAAGGATTGACTGATTGGTGAAGTCAATTACTTAATTACTCATTTATTAAGCATTCGTCATTAATTAGTTCATTACTCAAAAGAAACTCTGTTTTAGTTGAATTCTAATATTTTAACTAAAATGAGTAATTTTATCGGTGGATCATCATACCAACCTCCAAAGTTGGAAACAAAAGCGGATTTTAAATCCTGGAAGATAAAGTTCAGGAATCATGTGAATTACACTGATTCTGACTTATGTGTATCAATAAGTGAAGGTCCTTACATTCCACCTACTCTTTGGCGATTACAATGACAACAACCAACCTATAAGTACAAAAGATCTTTCACCTGATGATGTTAAAAAGGTTAAAGTTGATATTAGAGCATACAGTCTGCTTAGTATGGCTTTACCTGAAGAAATATTAATCAGGTGTGAGAATTATAAAACAACAAATTCCTTGTGAAAGATACTTCATACACTCTGTGAAGGGAGTGATGATTTCAAAAGCATTAGGAAGGACAGACTTCGCTCTCAATATGAAACATTTCATCATATTGAGGGTGAATCTATCCCTAAACAACTCCATCGGTTTATGAAATTAGTAATACAGATGAACATCATGGAGTTAAAGTATACTAATGAGAAATTAAACAAAAAGATGCTCCATACTTTGCGTGAAAGTTGGAAGCAAACCGTGTCCATGTTCAAGAACACCATTGATCTCAAAGCACCTGGTTTAGATACATTGGTAGCTAAAGTTGAAGCTATTGAAATGGATGAAAAGTCAAAAAACAAGAGTGTGAGAACACAAGTCACACCTTATCATTTTAAAGAAACTAAAAGTGCTGCAAGTTCTTCTATTTCTAACAATGATAGTGATAACTCTTGTACTTTGAGTGAAATGAAGAAGAAGTGAGTTTTTATGCTTCAAAGCCTTCTAAGAAATCTTCTCAAAGTAAATCATGAAAAGAAAAGAGAAGACCTGACGAGAGAAAAGATACATCTTCATCATCAGCAAAGTCTTGATCTAACAACAACCAAGTAGAGCCCATCACTGTGATTCTGGACTCTAAAGAACAAAAAGCAGCCTTTGCAGCTTTCAGTTCAAGCTTCCAAGCCTACCTGGAAGCACTTAAACGCCTTTGCAGATGTCCTACAAAAGAACTGAAATTTGTAGAATAAATACATTCTACGGAAGAGTAATAAGGAAAGTGGGACCCACTTCATTAAATAAATGAAATAAATGTGTCCGAGGGAGTATAAATAATGTTTTGACTTGGTATTCATTATTCACTTTTACAGAATCTTTTTGACCTAGAATTCCATTAGTCAAAACCTCATCCCTCCCTCATCCGATTTCAAAATTACTCGAATCTTACACATCAAACAAAGCTTAAACCTGATCTCAAGTCTTAATTTCAAGGTAAATTATATCATAAACATCAATAATGAACTGACTGATTCATCAATTTTCGTTTAACCTCTTCGTATTCTTAGATGTGATGACTTTGTTCTAACATAATCTTCTTCATTCTTATGACCAGATGGCTAATTGATTTGCAAGAGAGCACAATGTGTGTGCATTCTTAAATCCTGACGACCCTGTATCGGAAGGATGTCGAGATATCATCAGATACTTACGACGATCAAGGATTTTCTATGCTTTAACAGAAGAGCCTGTGATTCATCAAGCTCATATGATCGATTTTTGGAATTCAGCACAAATAGAGGAAGATGATGACTCTGAAGTGATATTTGCTGATGTTAAAAATGAAAGACTGAGGATTAATGAACAAACTATCAAAATGGTACTCGAGTTGGGAGAACAAGAAGCTGGTCACCCTGATGTATTTGAGAATGAATACATAGATAAAGTCTTCTATGTGATGGGGTATGATGGTGATTTTGAGAAAAGAGAAATAAAGAAAGGAAGATTGTGCAAGCCTTACATATATCTGTGTCACACTTATCTTAAGTGTATCTCCAACTGGAAATCCGGATTGGATAGATTTTCTAGGCATATTTCTTCTGGAATTATTGGAATATTTGAAGGAAGGACATACAACTACTCAGAGTACATCTTTAGTTGTTAGTGTGACCAAATCAGAGTGCAAAAACCTGATAAGATGTATATGTTTCTAAGGTTCTTACAACTAATCATCAATGCTGAGCTTCCTGGAATAGACCGAGACGGTGATGTGTTTGTTCAAGCACATTTAGGAAGATCTGTACTCAACAAGATAACCAAGATGGAGACATACCCATGTTTGCTCATGTGGCTAACCCGAATGCCAACATTCCTCAAGAGCTGGTGTGGGAAGACCAGCAGGATAGCTCTCATGTTGATACTAAGCAAGCCTCGCATTCCCCACAACCTCAATCTCCCCAACATTAATCTCCAGCCAGTCAAAACACCCAACAAATTTCTCTAATTCACCCTCAATTACCAATTCAACACCAATTACAACTTTTCCAACAAACTCCAACTCCTGAAAACCAATCAAATGATAGCATTTACACTGGTGAGACTGAGATAGCCTCACAAGCCAGTACTGTTCAACTATCTGTAACCAAAACTGAATCCCCTATTCACTCAAATGATACTGAAACTGTCTCTCCAATCACTGATCTTCAGCAACAACAACAACAACATCAAGAGCAAGCAAATCAAGCAGCTAAGTCGAGCTCAAGCTCAGTCAGTATAGCCCATGATGAAGTAAATGATGATGAGATTACTGCTGAACATCAACAAGGGGAAGAAGAAGCAAACTATGTTGATGTCATTACATATCATGAAGATAGTGATGAAGACATCCCTGTGAACAAAAGTTTCTTGGTAGCTGAATACAACAAGCTGATCATTAAATCAAATAAAAGGTTAGAAAGAATAAGGGAGTTGAAGGGGATGATAAGGGAAGGAGGATAAGTTGTTAACTCAAGAAGCATCCCTGAAAAGATTAAGAGAAAATGTTCAAGAAAACAATGAAGTAATTGATGATTTGCATGAGATAGTCAAAGAACTAAAAGAGACTATTGAACATGAGAAGGCTGAAATAGAGAAGCTTGTGTTAGAGAGCAACAAAGCTAAAAAGACTCTGAATGAACATTCTGCTCAGCTGGAAAGAAAAGATGCAGAGATTAATGGTTTGAAAAAGAAGATAAGTGACATTGAATCAAGTGCTCATGCAACAAAACAACCAAAAGAATCTGCTGAGACTTCAAAGCAAATCATTCAATACTCAAGAAAGAGGAGTTATTTGGGGCCTACAAAGAAAAAAGTGATTGATGTTGAAGAATCACCAAAAAGGTCAAAACTCACATCTCTAAAACACACTCCTTCAAAGGATGTCTCAACCTTTAAGCCTATATCTCATGCTGAAACTGAGAGTAATGAGGAATGGAATGAGCTTACTAAAGATGAGTCTCCCAAAGAACACAAAGAACCAAAGGCCGATGACCTTCTGACCACAAAAGACATATTGGAAGAGAGGCCTGAATCAACAATGTTTATGACCCTAATCAACCATGGTTTTCCATATGACATGGTTGAGAGGATGAATCTGACTGAAATGAAAGATCTACTGAAAGAGTTTGAGCTTGCAAGGTTTATTATCCCCAACTGTGACTATGAGGCATTCACAACCTTTCAATCAATTTAGAAAATCAAGAAGGATTTAGGTCATTGTGAAACAGCAAAGCTGAGTAAATACAATATGACCTGTTGGCTACAGAGTCATAACTACAAATTGCATGAGCTGAAGGGAAGATAAATGACTGAGCTAAGGAGGATGATGGAACATGTAATGAAAATAGAGCTAGAAACTGGTGTAAAGTTCAGAACTGAAGCCCCAAACCCATCTTATGAGCAACAAAGCAAACTCCTTGCTGATCCTGTAACTGTTGAATCTAAAGATCAGCACAAAGGGAAGGAAAAGTTGATCAAAGAGCCACGAGCAGTTCTACCTGGCAAAGTGTGGCCATTGGGAACAACAATTAGAGAAATAACAGAACAGAAGTCTACCTTGATAGAGCTATTTGATCACATCACAACTCGCAGCTCTGTGGAAGAAAACAGGATCATGGCCTGGAAATATGATCCAGACTGGGATTGTGCTGTGATAAAGAGAACATCTGGAAGGATTGAATACTTCCATGATGTAGAACAAGTACTGTGCATGCCTGAAAGTGACATTAAGGATCTACAGAGCTTAATTATCACTAATTACCCTATTCACTCAAGAGGAAGAGATTTCTCTGTATCATTAGGAAGGCTAAAAATAAAATTTATAGATGATGTGCTCAAGAAGGCCAAGAGGGAGGATGTTGAGCACAGAAAAAGAAATCAAGGAAAGAAAATATCAAAATCCAACTCTTCTACTCTTGTTGATAAGAATTTTTAAAGAAGGTTGGATACAGCAACAAGAATTCAGCAACTCTAAAAAGCTTTGAAGAAAATCAATATACATATCCCATAACAGAATGGGGATATGCTGAGAAAACCAAAGAGTTGGTGCTGCTGAGGAATGCTGAAGGAAAGAATGTTGATAAGATAAGAATCTTTGATCCAGTGGAGATCAAGTTACTTCACCCAAGCTATACATCATATCTACATGACAAATTCTTTTCAAAGCTGGCTGATGAAAGAGCACAGAATGATCAATGTCTATATGTGCATGTGATTCAAGTAATTGACAAATTACATGCAAATGCATACAAGAGAAAAAGACATGAAGCTGGGCTGCTGAAAGGATCTACCATTTAGGAAGTTTCAGAACTAAGAATCTCAAAAGAAAATGAGCTTGAATTATTGCACAATCAAAAGTGTAATGGAAACACTTACTTCTATAGAAGATGTACTGGGATGGAGTTTTCAGACACTTCAAAAGATATGCAGAATGGAGATCAAGTACAAGTACGATGTTCAAAAGGATGCAGTATCATACTTCAACAAGAAAATGGTGTCAAGGATGAAGGAGCTTTCAGTTTTGAAGAACTAATTACAAGTGTCTAAGCCTAAGGGCAAGTATTGTTAGATCTAGGAACAATAGATCTAGATCATGTTGTATAGGCTTAGAACTTGATCAATAATTGTAATTGAATATTTGTAATTCATTATTATGATGCATGCATTATGTATATAGGTTAACCCATATATATATGTTGACTTGTATGTATGATTGCAGGATCAAACATTAGACTTAGTCAATGTCAGAAAATGACTAAGTGTACAAAACATCTACGGATGAACAAATTTTTTCTTCCATAGATATGAAATGCATCCAAGGATTTCCTACTGAAGAACACCAATGCAGACAAGTCTAAGGAAGCTGAGAGATCAAAGACACACGGATGAACAACTTGTACAATGAAGATATCAAGTGAAGACTCCTACGGAAAGCAAACTCATGCGGAAGACAAATGTGCTACTGAAGACAAAACACTTGTACTTAAATGATACATGTAATTCAAGTTAACAAGTCAACAAGTCAAACCACGCACGCCAAGAGATTCATTGTTTCCTTAACGGAAACATGTGCGTCTATAAATAGGAGTCCTAGGTTTCACATCAAGAAGGACGGAACACAAGCAATACACAACAACCTAACAACTATTACATCAATTCACACAATCAAACAAAAAACTCTAGCAGCCGTCACATCAATACATCATAACCTCAACACGTTCGAAACAATTATCATTTTATAGCATTCATTATTTATTCATCTGTAATCATTTACAAGTTTTAATGAAATACTTTTGAATCAAATCTTGTTCGTTTATTTATTGTGTTGATATCATTGAGTTCTTTATCGTTAATATTCATTGTCATTGATTTTTAACAATTAATCAATTAAACAACGATTAATGATCATTCTGCAATCATTAACTCGATTCCAATCGAACACTGATAATTTCTTATTGTGATCCTTGGATTCACAAATGTAAATAAACTTTACTTATATTGCTCTCTGATTTGAAATGATTACAAGTAAGTGCAAAATCAGGATAGTGAGAAAAGCTGCTAAATTACATCAAAAACAACTATTTATACTACTTAAAAGAGTTCTCGCGCGAGATGTATGTTCTCGCGCGGATACTTCAAGTTCTCGCGTGACTTTGATTTTGATCATCCTCAATTAATTTTCTGAGCCTCTAGGTTCAATCCCCACAGATTCAAAGATAATTAATCGTACCCATTTGATATTAATTTATTGATTCTGTCTTTGTCACTAGTCAAATAGGAAGTATAAAGTTCTTATTTTTCCTTATATTAACATAAATGGTTATTAGATCAATATGGATGTACATTATGTTACATTAAATTTTAAGTAAAATGTTATATAAAAAGATTAATGTTTGTATAGAATAATGTTTTAATATGTTGTACTACTTTTACAATTACCTTTTTAACAGTTTTTTCGCATAATAGTAGAGTTAACTTTAACACAAGTAGACAAGTTTGGACTCTATATGTGTTGTTTATGTGTTTTTTGCTTCATAATTATGATGTTTTTCATTACATATGTACTACTTTATTGTTTATATATGTGCTAGTTTTGCTTGCTTCATTATCTGTTTATTTGTTGTTTGCATTGGTTTTGTGGTTTGCTTTGGTTTTGTTGTGCTGGATTTTTCAGCTATGAGTGTGTGGCTTCACAATACGTTAATATAACACATAATGTGTTGTTTTAATGTAAAACACCATGTTTTGTGTTGTTGAATATAAGACAACATAAAAGTTTGTTGTTATATTTTAAACCACATAAAATATTTTCTATTATAGTAAAACGGTATGTTAAGTGTTTTTTTAACATAAACTCACTCATAAACATCTTGTTTTAACATACAAAAGTATAGAAATATGTTGTTTTACCATTTGAAAACGCTTCCCAAAAGTAGCATAAAACATAATTGTTACATTGAAACAACACAAAACGTGCTTCTTGCATTAAAACAATACTATGCGTGTTATTTTACGACAAAAGCGATACATGAACGTGATGTTTTGCTATAAAACAAGATAAATATCCAACATTTACCTTTTTTCTTAAAAAAAATATAATAATGCAATATAACACATAACATGATCTCTTACCACAAAACACCACATAACATAAAGTAACATAAAAAGTGTTTTCTTATTGTGGTACAACACAAAATGCACTATCTTATCACAAACTAAGGGAGTCTTAAAACTATATTAACATAAGACGACATATAACGTGTTGTTTTGCCTTAAAACAACACATGATATGTTGTCTTACTATAAAACAACTTAGAAGTATTCTCATAGAGTAAAGCAACACATTTTCATAACAAATATTTTTTTGTTTAAAAAAGTATTGCAACATTATACTCAAATTAAAGAAAAAAACACTTTGATTTTATGGTGTGACTTATTTTCAATAATAATATCATATAAAAAATTATTAAAGTTAAAATAAAATGAGAGAATTTAAAAAAAGTTAACAAATGAGTTTTCCTATCATGGCACAACGTTTTGTACTAAAAATTGATCTCACCGTTGACACATGAGATATAGAATTGATATCATTTATAAGCGTTTTAAAAAATTTATTTTTTGTTCTAACCAACCAATATATATACATATATATATATATATATATATATATATATATATATATTATATATATATATACATGAGATATAGAATTGATATCATATATATATATATACATATGTATAGATATATATCTATATATATATATATATATATATTCTATAATATATATATATATCTATAAGACATATGTATATAACATATATATATATACTTATGTATATATATATATGTATATATATATCTGGTATAACAAACTTATACCTATATATACATATAATATAGATATAAATGTATATAT